>JAXQQM020064408.1:0-59668 GCA_034641835.2 Pinus albicaulis
TGAGTGTGGGTGCAAGATATCTGAGCTTGAATGAATACTTCTCTCTGAAGTAGATCTGAATGAAAGGGTTACACTTGAAGATAACTCTGAATGGATGATGCACCAATGATGAAGAAAGGGATCTAGATCTGAAATGTATCTACTAGATCTGCTTATGGAAGGCTTAGATCTGTGATGAGGCGAACATCTAGGCGAACATCTGTCCGAAGTGAAAGGGTAAATCTGAACTGAATATCTGATCTGAAGAAGTATGCTGCTCTGTAATAATTGAAGATCTATACGCTACTTCGACGTGGAAGAAGCGCGTATATACGCAGCTTCAGCGAAGAGAAAGCGCGTATGCGCAATAAAATATACACTGAGGTATACGCTGGTTTGTGTGGACGGAAGCGCGTATATACGCAACATCAGTGAAGTGAAAGCGCGTATGCAAACTAGGGTTTGATGAAGCAAAGGGTATGAAATATCTGATCTGTTCTGTTGTGTTTCTGCTATCTGATCTGTGTTGTTAAGTATCTGTTGGTGATGTATGTTTGTGCTTAAAAGTTTGGAAAGGGTCCAGTCTGGAAATATGATGAAATATGGCCTGCAAGTGGTGTTCTATTGAAGTTCTTGGATCCAGTGTGAAAATTGATGAAACATGGTCCAAGGTGGTGCCGAAGGTTGTAGCCTTCAGTCAGGGGGTTGTAGCTCCCTTCCAGGTGAGGCTGGTAAACGAGATCGGGGGGTCGTAGCTCCCTTCCAGGAGAGGCTGGTAAACAAGTCAGGGGGTTGGAGCTCCCTTCCAGGAGAGGTCGGTAAACGAGCGTGTGGTGTCACAAGGCCGGTCAAGTCTCTGCGCTGCAAGACATATGTTGTAAGATGTTTTCTCTATAATAAAATATTGAAGGTCGAGTAACCTGGCGGTGGTTTTCTCCCGACTTGGGTTTCCACCTAAAAATCCCGGTGTTCATGTGTGATGCTTTGTGTGATGATTTATTCCCGTTCTTACCGCACATGCCATCGCTATTGAATATCCGATGAATGAATGAAGGAATGATTTAAGTGAAGAATTAATGACATAAATACATATCTATGTATACGCGAGTTTCGTAAAGGGTATCCGCGTATATACGCAAGTCTGGTTCAGGAAAGTAGCGTATGCATTTTAGAAGCAAGAAAAAGTGAAAGTTTTGAATATGCAGTAAATACTGATTCACCCCCCCCTCTCAGTATTTTTCCCAACAATTGGTATCAGAGGGTGGTCCTTCTGCAGAAGCTTGATCAAATTTTAATTAAGTATTTTTATAAAGATTTAACTACCCATCAAGAGATGGCCAAGTGATTGAGACAGGGCATCATCACAATAAAAAACCAAGTACAAATTGTAGTAATCCTAGAATCATGCTTTACATGAGGTAAAATTGGGGAACTCATGACTTGTACTATAGATAAAAAAACGTTTACCCTTACCAAAAAATATATGATAAAAATTGACAAACTACATAAGCTTAAGCTTAAGGGGGTATAATCCTTCTTGCCTTCCATATAGATAATGAAAATGATTGTTCCAAGTCTCATGTTTCTTCTCATGTTATTTTATAAACCTTGATTGGAAAGAAAAATAGGAGGGCAGAAATGTAAGAAATATAAAACATAATGAAACACAACGTAAGAAATAGAGAACATAATGAAACACACATAAATATCTCTAGACAATCAACACAATTATTTTCCTAGGAAATCCTTATATGGGAGACAAGCAACCCTAAAAAGTAATGATGCTCTAGACTCCTTTTTCCCTAGGAAATCCTTATGGGAGAAAACAACACTAAAATGTAAACATGCTCTACTCTCTCTTTTCTGGTATGGAAAATATGTGAGTACAAAGAAAGAGGTAATCTCTCTAGAGTTAGCTAAGACTTTTAGCGTGTAAGGTTGCCATAAAAACTTAACTTCATACATTTTTCTCTCTAACTTCACACTCCTAGTTGTATTTTCAACTATGGAACAAAATACAATAACACAAAATGGAACTCTTATTCCTCCTAGTGGCCAAGTATTTAACATAGCATGATAGCCAACTAGGTGTAATATTTGACTCTGTCAACCATTAACGAGGTTTGTGATTTTAGACCTTTTAGAGTCTTGTTAAAATTCCACATGTAGCTAGCTTGCCATGCATGAGTAATGGGGCTAAGATGTCATTCTCTTGTACCATGGTGGTCAATATGATAGGTCAACTTACTAAAGGCATAAATTTTGAATGAACTTCGTTTGATGTTTTTCTTGCACCATTGGATATGTCTTTAAGTGTAGAATAATGGTCAAGATTTTGGCACAAGGGGTAATCGTTTGACCCCCAGAAATGTCATTTAATGCCTCAAAATGACTCCAAAAGGTTTTAGACACCAATTCTCCACCCACCATTAAAATGACCCTACAAGTTGATTCTTTAAGTTTTTTCACTCTATAAGCATCAAAATATATGACAAATAATATAATTATCCAATCTAGATCATTATATAATAATTTGTTAAAATTATGAGTAAGATATACATAATGGAATTTAAATAAATAGCATTAATTCATTGAACACCCTTGTACATGTTCCTTGTTCATACTTTGAAAGTAATACTTTTGAAAATAATTTGTTTATAGATTCTATTTTCCACATTCTCTCAACCATATCAAAAACCTTCTTATAATATTTGAAATCGAAGGTCTTTCCCATACCAAAGTATGTTCTTTTAAAACATGTTTTCTTGGTGATATGGGTGATTTAGAAATGATTGGGAGAGAGAAATTCCTTGAATTTAATACATGTACAATATGTTTGGTTCATGCCACTAAGCCAAGAATTTTAAATTCAACTGAATTTTAATATAACCAACTAAATCTTGCAAAAAAGGAATAAAACAATTTATGTTAGGGTTATGGATTTAGGCATTGAAACAACACACCATGATATTTCAAATTTAAAAATAATGGTTTGAGTCCTAGGTAGCTCAGAATCCTATTTGTTTTCAAAATAAGGATGCACTCCCATTTGATTCTCATGATTAGGTTTTAATCATGAGGCTCTCACTCAAGAGTGGACCTTCCCAAAATCTTGTGACATCTTGTCACAAACAAAACCATCAAACTGAAAACACATCATGCAAGAAACATAGCTCGCTAACATATATCATTTTTCTCCTTCAAAGAAAAAAAATTCACATCATGTGAATATCTCCATGTACTCTTACATATTGGTGTACAAAACCTTCAACCAAAAACAAGTTCACAACATGCCTCTTCAAACAACTGACTCTCAAGTCAAATAATAGAGCTCATGTACAAATTTCCATATTTCTTGCATTTAAGTGTGTCAACGTAACTCTACTTTCAACGTCTTGCTTCATGCAACATGCACCATACTTTGAATTTGTAAAGAAATTCAGGAAACATCAAAATACATGCAAGGCCTTAATTGGATAAGAAATCTAACCATCTCTTAGCAAACCATTTCAATGGCGCATCTTTTAGCTACACTTCATCATGTGAATCATCTTGACCTTCATCGATTATGGAATCTTCTTTTCCATTATTGTCGTTATCTCTTTCCACCTCCTTCAAATGTTGTGGATGACTTGTTGGATACAAATTCCAACACTTGTCCACAAGGTGACCTTTCTTATGGCAATGAGTAATAAACAATTGCATCTTATTTTCAACATCATTTTCCTTGTCCAATGGGCCTTTGAGTTTTTGCCTCATTTATTTAAAAAGTTTCAATGTGCATGGATACCTTCTTCCAACATCTATAAACATTATGATTATTCAAACCACAAAAGGAACATGTGCAAGTTCTTTTATATATCTTATGTGAATATTTACTATGTTTATCATAATCAAAAGCAATTTGATTAAAGGCAAATTTATACCTTGAACATTCACCATTGTGGCCTTCTTGAGGAGGTGAATTTGATGACGTAGTGGCTCTCCTCTGAATACTAGCAATGAATGAACAATGAATAGATAGAGCTTTCAACATCCTCTTCTTTTACATTCTCATTAGTTGCATGTTTATTAACATCTTCTTGCAAAGTGGGTGTCAAACTTTTCCATTCATCATGAACACAAAATTCTGAAGCTTGAGGTAATGAACACGAAATAAAATTCCTTCTTGGAACAGCTTCATGTGCTTCCTTGGCTTTGGAGCATTCTCCATCATGTTTTCCATGGTTAAGACCCAAATAATTAGGCCCTTCCTCAACAACATTTGGCTCAACTATGCCTTGTACATGTTTTCCTTTAACCCTTTACTTTCATAGCACATTTTCATCAAAAATTTGGACTTTATTCCTCTAGTGTGTCTCTCAAAAGCACGTACACATTCATTTTGAGAGGAAATTGAAGACAAAAACCAATAGCTAATTCTTCTAGCATGGACCTTAATGTATCAAGACTTAGCAACCTTATTTGCATAATTTTTTCTAGCATGGACCTTAATGTCATAGCCTTCTTTTGCCTAAAATGAAAGCAAATTTCCTTGCAATTTGGCTTGCGACATTCATAATTCATGCTCATGGAACATGATTGTGTTGCAATTGTGATAACATCTGTTGTATGCAGAAGCTAATAAAAAATGATCGAAAATGACATTTTTGCTTTGTTTTTTTGAAGATTTAAGGAAAATTACACCAAGTAGCTTCCAACCTCATATGACCATCATGTCAAACTCATCTCAGGATATTGTCCAAGTAAGAGCCACTTAAGCAAGAAATCTAGTATACATGACTCCAATTTCAATTAGTAGCAATGACAATTCTCTAAGTATGGTGCAAACATTGCTCCAGATCCTCAATGGGGCATGTTTGATGACAATAATTTGGGGAGTGAGAGAGGGAGATGGTAGGAGAAAAAATTCAAGGAATCCACGAGAAATTGAAAAATATATAACTAGAATAAGGTGGAAGACATCTGTAACCTAAGAGAGAAACCTGTGAGGAAATGGGTGAAGTTGGTATTACACACCCAATTGGACAACCTCGACGAGAAAACATTTCTCCCACTTTATTTGTTGGCATAACCTAGTAAGTGTTATTCACTAGCATGTATTTTGTCAAGGCCTTGACCTAGTTTCCATTCAACTCCATCCACCAGGTTGTAGAGGATTCCTCTAGTGTGTCTTTAAAAAGCACATACACATTCATTTTGAGAGGAAATTGAAGACATAAACCAATAGCTAATTCTTCTAACTAACCTTGACTAAAATGAGCTAAATTGTACTTTGATACCAACTTGATTTGAATATGGACAAACTAGTTTTATTGGGCTATCTCCCTCATTAGTTAAATAAAAATGTGTTTAGGATCGTCTAAAGTTAGCCAATTGGGAAGGGGTTTGTGTCAAACTTTAAGTGTATTTTGTGAGAAATTTATGAGTTAATTAGCTTTTAAAAACTCATGTGTACAAATAAAATGCAAATTTTTTATTTAGGAAATTTTTTTCCCTCAATCCAGATTCCGATCATTGGACATGTAAGAGGAAGAAAGAGGGAATTCACTTTTCAAATTCTAGACCTTGTCCAAACCAAAATAAACTAGAGGTTTGGTTTTCAAATACATTCACTTATTTGGAAAAGTTCTAGCTACCAAAAGTCCATATGCCAATCTACCTCCCAAGAAATACATTTAGTACACCATTGGTTAGTTTTTTGTCTTCCTATATTCTTTATCAACCTCTTATAGTGATTCTTGAAACCTGTGGATACTTAGATCCTTCCTAAAAATTTGAGCTCTAAAATGAGAAGACATACAAGGTCATTTTAAGTCATTCTTAGATAATGAAAATGATTGTTCCAAGTCTCATGTTGCTTCTCATGTTATTTTATAAACCTTGAGTGGAAAGAAAAATAGGAGGGTAGAAATGTAAGAAATATAAAACATAATGAAACACAACGTAAGAAATAGAGAACATAATGAAACACGCACATACATATATCTCTAGACAATCAACACAATTATTTTCCTATGAATCCTTATAGGAGACAAGCAACCCTAAAAAGTAATGATGCTCTAGGTAGCTTAGAATCCTATTTGTTTTCAAAATAAGGATGCACTCCCATTTGATTCTCATGATTAGGTTGTAATCATGAGGCTCTCGCTCAAGAGTGGACCTTCCCAAAATGTTGTGACGTCTTGTCTTCCCATTTATGGTAAAGAAATCAAATAGTTATATCAATTCCACCTTGCAACTCTAAGAGACATTGAATTAAATTTCATCTCAAGACAGGGCTTTGAGAGGACACTCTCAAAGCCAACCTTCGTTATGGTTTTGAAACACATGGTAAGTATCAAGACTTAGCAACTTTATTTGCATAATTTTTTCTAGCATGGACCTTAATGTCATAGCCTTCTTTTGCCTAAATGAATGCAAATTTCCTTGCCATTTGGCTTGCGACATTCATAATTCATGCTCATGGAACATGATTGTGTTGCAATTGTGATAACATTTTTTGTATGCAAAAGCTAATAAAAATTGATCGAAAATGACATTTTTGCTAGATGTTTTTTTTGAAGATTTAAGGAAAATTACACCAAGTAGCTTCCAACCTCATATGACCATCATGTCAAACTCATCTCAGGATATTGTCCAATTAAGAGACACTTAAGCAAGCAATCTAGTATACATGACTCCAATTTCAATTAGCAGCAATTGGACAACCTTGAGGAGAAAACATTTCTCCCACTTTATTTGTTGGCATAACCTAGTAAGTGTTATTCACTAGCATGTATTTTGTAAAGGCCTTTCAACCTAGTTCCCATTCAACTCCATCCACCGGGTTGTAGAGGATTCCAAGCCTAATTTCATAAAAAGTAAGTTGGGGATGATCACATTGACTTGCTTGATGACATGTCTATGAAGATTAACTGCCTTGAACTATTTTTTTGCATAGGGAAAGAGACACATTCCCATGTATGAGCATGAAAATGTTCTTTGATATTGTTAATGACTCTAGTGTTTACTTCTACAAGTTCTATAGGCAGAGTCTGTAAAGGGCTAGGTAGCCTCTGGATCTCATCTTTTATGAAAGGTGACATATCTAGTAAATGCCCCTACAGTCAATCTCTGGAATGGATCTAAATAGAAGTTCTTCATTTTAATATCCGTAAAACACAACAAATTTAAGGTAAACTATGTACATGTGTCATTTCTTCCACAAACTAAAGTGTATAAGTAGTAAATTTTATACCAAGTGTGCTCCCACCATGTAAAGTGCAATTTGGTGAACTTATCATTTTTATAATATCTTTTTCGATTAAATTTAGTTTCACACATGATCAATTATTGCTTTGAAAGTTGTGTTCTACATAATTTGTGTATACTAAATTACAAATTGATTTTTTGAAATCTATTTTGTGTAAATTTCGACCAATAGATATATATCATGGAGGATGAAAGACGAAGATCAGTTGAATCCCATATGGAGGTTCAGGGATCGGAGGATGTTCACGGTATTTAAATATAATATTAAATCTCCATACATGTGTGTACATATGGAATTGATTTTTTTATTAACTTTGTGAGTGAAATTAGTTGTTAATAAGTTTCATATTTTAATTTTTAGGAGGTAAGAGGAGAAGGGTGTCTACTCCATCCATGGAGCATGGCCAAGGTTCAACTGGTCGAAGTATGAGTGGTAGCAGGTTGCGGGAAGGGGGTGATATTTATTCCCCCGAAGGCCAATCAACGGCTGCTAGTTCTCAACAGGGTCACTGTGGGTCTGGTTCTCAGCAGCGTCATTCTGTGTTTGGTTCTTAGGAGGGTCATGTTGGAGAAGATGTTAACCAACAACATCAAGGTTGCCATCAATTTCAATATTTTTTCATTAAATTTGTACAAATTTTTTTACACGTGTTTTTTCTAATATACGAAATTATATATATATTGATGCAGAGGCCGAAAATGTTCGAGCTAGTGGTCAAAATAGACGCAGGGCAGCTTGCTACATTCAAGAAGAAGGTTGTCAACCTAGCACAACTTATCCGGCTGAGATTACTGATATACCATGGGAAACCAACATGGCGGAATGCACCTTAAAAAGGTGTGAAAGCCTTCATGCAAAATTGCAAAGAGATCTCATGGCTTTGTCTCTACCTGCTGAGAGTAGACAAAGCCTTGAAATAGTTACACATTCATTGGGTGAAATGGTAAAGGTGTACAGAAATTTGGGGCCAACGACTGATTCGTTTGTAGAACTGATGAGAAAGAGAAAAGAAATAGTGATAGGTCCCGATAAATGGCAGGACATAAAACAAAAAGTTTCAAGAGATGATGCTAAGTCAATGTTTAATTATAAGGAAGGGCCAAAAAGAAAAATGTTGAAGGTGCAGTATTTCAAGCACCCAGACAAAGAAAAATATTTGTATGATCGACATCTTGCGGCCTTTGGAAGGCTTCCATGGAACGATGAGGTTCCTATTTATTTTTCACAAATGTTTTATGCAGAATTTTTTTTGGGTATGAAACCCAACTACAATGACCTTCCTTCAGAGTTTTTTGGCCCGGGGAGAGGTCGATTATATCAACGTAAGGGCGCTAAGCGAGATGTGGAGTTGCCTCGCCCTGAGCCGCCATTGGTGAGTCGACCGTTTCGAGTCGAAACCCTGCGATCAGAGATGGATGCGACTTCTCAAATAAGTCGAGAAGCAAGAGATGTTATGATCAACAATGTTCATAGCGGATTGAGTGGAGTCGATCTTTGTTTAAATCGACAAAGAGCACGTGAAAATGCACGTGCCAATTTTGTTTATCGTACAGATGAGGAGATTTACAACATGAATGTTGAAGATCTCCGAACATATGCAATAAATTGTCACAATGGTCTGCAAGAACTAATTTTTCATGAGGAAGAGGGCATCGGAATGGTATGTGTTAGTGACCTTAGGGTTTGAAATTATTTTTACATATACATGTGTACAATTTGTAATAAATACATGTGTATGTACATGTATACATTTATTTGTATGTGTACATTAATCTAAAAAAAATGTATGATTATATGTTAAAACACCATTTGCAGTTCTCAGGCATGATGCGTGATGAAAATGTTAATATTACGTTCGGGACCTCCGGTTCAAATGATGCAGATGGGTCTGACCATCATGATATGTTGGCACATGTATGTTAGTGTTTTTTAAGTGACTCTAAAATAAATAATTGTTGCCACACATGTACATGTATGTGTATATATAATTTGATAAAATGTTTTAACAGGTACCAATTCCGTCTGATGTTTTTGGGATGGCGGTACCTTCTTCTTCTTTAGGAGATATACCTTCTACTTCATTGGGAGATGAGCCACAAGTATGGACAATTTTTCACAAGTTTAAAATTTATGTTTAAAATTTATATATATATATATATATATATACATTCTACCTCAAAAATTTCCATTAAAAATTGAGATATATATATATATATATATAGAAATCTATATATATATATAGAAATCTATATTTTGAGTTATTTAAATTTTTTTGAATTTAGGTTCCTATAGAAGATTTCTTTAATTCGGGGACTCTAGCGACAGAGATAGGAACATCCACAGCATTTGAACAAGTTGTCTTTAGTTCCTTTTTTTAATATTATTGAAAATAAGTTTATATATGTACACGTGCATTTTAATTTGAAAGTTTTTAATATATATATATATATATATATAATTGTACATGTATATTGTACAGTTTACCACTGCAGATGTTCCTATGGGAGAACCTGTTCATCAAATGGAGAGGGAACCTTACGAGGTATTGCATGATTTTTTTGTTATATTTTGTTTTTACATGAAGTTCTAGATATATATATTCTCATTCATTTTTAAAACTTCAAATTTTAATGTTCAAGTACATGTGCATTGTGTATGTAGGTTTCCTATTCACAGGATAGGGCTCGGACTGAGACCCAAACGCTAGATCCTCCATTTGATGGACATGATTTATAGTAGATTTGATTTCAAAATTTAGATGGTTTTAAAATTTGTTAAACTTGATACAGTTTGATACTTGTGAGATTTACAATTTTTGGACATATTTTATTACATTGTTATTATATATAATTTGTTTTATTTAATTTTTGGATGGTTTTAGTACTTTTGGCATGTGAATGTGAAGTAATGTTGTCATCTGAACTACATTTGGCATGTGATATTTAATGTTAAATGTTTTTGTTGCACAATATATAATCAAAAGGGTTTTAAAACTTAAAGTTTTGGATGGTTTCAATCTACAACTTAAAGTTTTGGATGGTTTCAACCTACATTTGCACATGTGGTAAATTGAAATGTTACTTGTAACAAGACAATCCCCATTGATTTCATTGTATATGTCGATTTCTGATTTGATATAATTGCATGTATGATGGTACATTACTTGTAAAGTCATTGGATTAATAGTGTTCATTGATTTCAGTGTAAGCGCAAAAAAATATTGACAATGTAGAACGATTTTTGTGCTATAATAATTAAACCTAATAATATTGGAGAGCAAGAGAGACAAGGTATGGTCTTTACTACAAGAGTTCGAGCTAAATATTTAAATGGTTTATGATTTATGATTTTTACTTTCTTTTTAATATAATCGATACGGAAAGATGACAAAAATAATAAGGGTGACAATAAGAATAGAAGAAGAAAATAGTTTAAGATTGATCACAATAAATGCTATTTGTAATTGATTACATTCTAATTATTCACATTCTATCAGTCAATATTATTACATTGTCACTTTGCATTCAAAAATTTTATTTGATCATTTTCCATTATTAAAGTTATTCTACAATATTTATCATCTCAACAAATTGAGGTAACTAAGAAAATTTAAAACTAAAATGACTTGATAAATCTCAAACATATTTAGCATATTTAAAATGGTTATATTAATATTAGATGTATTTACATATTATTGATAAAATTAATCATATGTTTCTCATATTATCGATAGTTTTTCCTTGGTTGCACACAACTGAAACCAACTTAGATCCATCTTAACTACGGATCTATCAAGCGCCGAGAGGGATCAAATCTCTCGAGGTGCAAACCTTTCCTCAAGTTTTGCACTCAAAAAAAAGGTTTGCACCTCTAGATATTTGATCCCTCTCGGCGCTTGATAGATCCATAGTTATGATGGATCTAGGAAAATAACTTTCTAAAAATAAGTAAGGGAAAAGCAGCATAGGGAACAATTAGGAGTAGATTTAGGTCATAGGGAACAATTAGGAGTAAATTTAGGAACATGTGATAGTTGGGTGAGATAAAATCATATTTTAATAAAATAATGGGAATTTGTAGGAGAGACAAATAGTGGATATGACATGTATTTTAGTGAATAATCAAATTTATGGAATTAAACAATTAATTATTTTTGTATGTGAAAACAAGATTCACACCTAATCCTCACCTAAAAGACTAAATTAAACACATTATTATTAAGGAGACGAGGAGTTTTCTAGGTTTTGAGATCCCCATTGTTAGATGAGTGTCGTAATGGCATTCCATGTATTTTTGTGAGAACTTATGATATTGTGATATTCTAATTACGAAATAGTGATCTTGAGTACATGCTGGATAATGTAGTAGATAGGAACTTTTTGATAAGGGGAGATTAGGGAAGTGACCAAATTCCTATCGGTGAAGAAATTTTTCTTCACCTTCCTATAACTCCATTGTAGCTTTGGGGGCCAAAGGTAAGAAGAGTACCTTGGAATTTCTTGGGTGAAAAACCAAGTAGGTCACCAAATTTGGTCTAGTGCATTGGAATTCATTAAAGAATTGGTCATTGGAGCTGCTTCAAGCTAGGAGTGAGCATCGTCACCAACCTACATTGAATATTTACACTCCCTAGGGTGAATGATACTTTAAATTGATTGACAATCTAAGACTTTCGAATTTTTCCGAATGCCAAATGATCTTACAAAGCTAGTATTTATAATATCCTAGTAGGTCATTCGGTGACAACTTTTACCGGAAACTTGAAACAAAGAGAATCTATCCTTGGCTAGGACATCATGTAAGATGCATGTCATAAACAGTAAAATTGTACTTAAAAGCTGAGATTCGGGCAAGTGGGGACAACCACTTGTTATCTTGTCCCTTGGAGGCTAGGCCATATGGGGACCGAATCTGACCTTACAAAATAAAGTGAAATAATTTGTACCATACGGTTGGAAAACATATACAAGAACAATTAATATACAAGAAAAAATAATTTCATTCTAGAATATATATATATATATATATATATCCAATACATATAAAATTTTTCATCAATGCACATGTATAGAAAAACTACTTTCAGTTGATACTAGAGCACGTGCTTGTACCCAAACAATTTGTAACATGTGAAAACCACAAATAACATAAGCAGCTCAATTTTTAGTTGAGTATTGGAAGTTCTAAAACATATTTAATCCAAATATAATAAATTGTTGGACACTTCACTCAAAAAAATTCTAATGGAATTCCATCTTCAATAATCCGTTCATGATCGGATTTTGACATTTTCCATTTCTTATTTTTCGATTTTTTCTTTGATTGAACTTCTATCAACTTTATGCGTGCTGCACACACCAAGTGACTATATTGACAACTTATGGAATCAGGTTCATAGTCTTCAAAGTAAACAAAGTCTCCACTTTGATGAGTTTGTCTGAAAAATAACCTTTCAGTATAATAGACCCTCTGTCATACTGAAATCCGTGATCATTATAGTCTTGTAATAATTTCATTTTTCGTTCAGTGCAACGCATCAAATAATACTTCACATTTTCATCGTTGTCAATAGGTGCAATTACAGCAAAAACATCTCCTACACAATAAAATAAATTTAACATTTAATTATGCATATTTAAATTTATTTGTAGATCTTTAAATCATTAGAAAGTAATTCAAATGTTACCTTCTCTAACAAGATCAAAAACTCGATCACCATCGGATGATATTGTAGTTTCCTCTGATTTCATTTCTTCAAACATTGCAACAGACATTTTTCACTTTGTATTTAGCTCTGTATGTTTCCAATCGTTCACATACATTTTGTTTTCACAGACGTCATTGGATTTTGTGTTGTCTATGCAAACATCACAAAAACAAGAATACTTTCTTTTATCCAATGCAAACACATTTGTGGACAACTTTGTTTGAATTGAATGCAATTTTCGAGTCCCTTTTATTGTTTCAACGTCATTTCCAATTGATCTAACTACGTCTTCGATTCCAATATGCCAGAAAAACCTTTATATGGAAAAGTAGAAAAAGAATTTATAAATATGATATCAAAATACAATTAAAAATAATCATTGCATGATAAATGTACAATGTTTAAAATTAGATTTCCAATATAAATTAAATTGAATGTACCTTCGCACTTCTCTTGATGGGTTATTCTCATGGCTTAGAGCAGCGATGCACCATTGAACAACTTCTTCAGCGTTCACAAGTAGGCGTGTAGAGTGGTTCATTTGATATCTTCGAAGTACTCATTTTATGCATGCTCCTGCACCGTCATGTTCTCCTTTTCCATGGCCAGTCTCAAAGAAATTCCAACAATGTTTAATGCATGTTTTCTTATGAAGACAACACAACCAAAAGAATGATCGTGCAAATTTGAATTGACCTGCGCATCCATCTGACCATATCCAATGTTCATTGAATGTTATTCCACGATCTTTCAATGAATCATAAATTCTTCCAAAACAATGTTGTACAAAACATGTATCATGTGTACGATCGTCACTGATATAAAAGTGATATTCTTTAATTATATGTCGATTTTCACTCGTGCTTTCTATATGATCGACATTTTGTTCAACATGTCTATATAGAATATGGACGAGCATGGAGACTTGGTCAGAATGATAGTATTCACTCTGAATTTCTTTTTGTGGAACAAATGTGTAGTTTTCTGCAAAATCAATCACTGACAAAATGGTCCTTGGTGGAAAAAATTCACAAGATTTTTTGAATTGCAAGTCTTTCCATCGAGCTCTATGGGAATGCTTGGTGTATTTGTAAATTTCTGCCTCAAACTTTCTCAAAAATTCTATCAGAAAAATTTCGTCTTCTAGTAATTCAATTCTTTTAACACTATTTGCACCTTGAATCGATGTATCGATATATTCATATCTCTTCCATTTCACTTTCATGTTGGACAATGATTGATCATTTATATCAATATGATATTTGTTTTGAAATTTAGTCAAATTTCCACAATCATCGCATTTTTTACCACCAACACATTTTTTTTTTGTAAAATAGTTCATCGCTTTCTCTTTCACATAGAATTTGAGATATGAAATCACGGATAGTGGAAGGAGGAGGTGAATCCTTCCATAATGTTCTACCGAAATCAAGGAATATGTCATAATATAACTCAAATTCCACATGATAACAGCAACAACAAGTGTCGCGTACGGTGATAGGTTTTACATACCATGGTTTTTGTTGAACAAAAGCACTGAGTGAAACATGAATTTGACGATTCTCTTCTTTGAACTTGTTGAATAACTCTATCTGAGTGGTTTCCAAGAGATGTTTTTCATGTTCTTTGTATTGATTTCGTGCTATTCTTCTTCGCATCACATGTCTTGCAGTTGGTGAAACACGCAAATTGTTCTTCCAATATTCATATATTATTTTTTTAACATTTTCTCCAAGTCTATCTTTGTATGGTTGCCTACAAATAGCTCTCCAACAAGCGAGTTCATCATTTACATCTATTTGTAGTCGAAATTTTCGATGTTTGTGCAGAGTTTTTCGTGAGGTTCCCAGTGCTCATGCCATAGATGTTATCAAACGATTCTCTTGAGTACTTGGTGAAACTATTGCCATCTGTATTCCTCTACGTATATTTGAAACATATTTATCTCTAGATCTCTTAATTGACTTTATAGCACTACTCATATTTTTTATCACCTCTTCATTCATTTTTTTATCTTTGGTTGATTTTCGAATACCCAATAGTGTCATCGCTTCTTTTAATTTCCTTAATGATAGGGGACCTTTCAACATTTGAGCATGAACTGTCACTTGCTCATTTAAGAAATACTCTTCAAAAATGTGGTTGACACGATATCATATAACATGGTCAGGTTTTTTATCTCCATATGTGTGAGTGTCAACATTTTCTAACATCTCATTATCGATAGTGATTTCATCTGTACATATTCGAAAAAATAGTACATATTCAATAAATCACTAAATTAATAACTATGTCGATAAATATTAGGAAAATTTTAAATATATCAATAGATCATAATATTTACATTTACATACTTGCTTCAATTTCTGCTTGAGGTTGATTTTCTTCTTCAATATTTTAAGGAATATCTCTGTCTGTTTACATTAAACAAAATATTTTTCAAACTAGTTCATCAAATAAAAATTAAGCTTCACATTTTACATTAGGAAAATTTTAAATATATCGATAGATCATAATATTTACATTTACATACCTGCTTCAATTTCTGCTTGAGGTTGATTTTCTTCTTCAATATTTTGAGGAATATCTCTGTCTGTTTACATTAAACAAAATATTTTTCAAACTAGTTCATCAAATAAAAATTAAGCTTTACATTTTACATTAGGAAAAATTTAAATATATATCAATAGATCATAATATTTACATTTACATACCTGCTTCAATTTCTGCTTGAGGTTGATTTTCCTCTTCAATATTTGAGAGGGCTTCTAAATTTCTTTTGCGAGATTGTCTCGTTTCTTCTCTACGTGCCTCAGGGTCTCTTTTTCGATCATATTTTCTCGCACAAGTTCTTCGATTTCCCATGATAATAGGGTATGAAGTTCAAAAAATTTCCTTCAAAAAATTACACAATAACTCAATTACAAAAAATATCACAAAATATTTAATTTAAAAAAATTCAGTGTAAATTTTTTGTAAAAAATACATACTCCAATCCAAAACACACACTTTAAAAAATTCGAGAGAAAAATGTTTTATAAAAATGAAACAAAGCTCAAAATATTTACTTCAACTCAAAACACGTACATACCTCCAAGAAATGTCTTCCAAAAAAATTCTTGAAACCCAAAATTGTAAAATCAATTTGCTTCCAAAAAATGCTCTTAAACCCAAACTTCGAAGAAAAGTTTTTGAACCCAAATCAATTTGCTTCCAAGAAATGCTCTTAAACCCAAACTTTGAAGAAAATTTTTTGAACCCAAACCAAGATCTTTGTAAAATGAGATGAAGTGTGCGAAATGTGCGAAAATTGTGAATCATTTCGCGGCAATTTATATTGACGCGAAATGTGTTTTAGTAGGGGGATCCGCAAAACTTTCCGGCCGACGGAGAGTTATACAATAGTTCGGCCGAACTATTAAGACGTTAGATTTAACGAGCCTTAGGCGGAAGACATAGTTCGGCCGAACTTGGACTAAAAGTTCGGCTGAACTAACACGTCACCAATTACGCAAAAACCGGGCTCTGAAAACGGTTCTGCAACTTTGGACTGATTAAACTCCATGAAAGGTTGTTAATTAACTGTCGGAACCAAGACAAGCATTTTCAGAATTGAATCTACTTTCAGGAAATATAACTTTTATGGAATTTCATAAATGTTTATTAATTTTAATTATTTTTCTAATAAAATGGGTGCAAACAATTTCTGAGGGTCATTGTGATTCAGTGAAATCAAAATTTTGTATCTCCCAAAATACATTGTAAAAAAAATTGAAAAAATTATGGGGCATTACATTGGTCCGTCGTCTCTAATGGGTAGCTTTTAGATTTTTATTTTATAACTTATATGTTAAGAAATTTCTTGCGACGCGAAACATATCCAAAATACACAGTTTTTCGTATTGGACCAGTTCAAAAAATTCTAGTAATTATGATATGCATCCATTAGCTTTGTAAATATGATGAAAACAAAGTAGACTCTGTCTAGATTGTTGTAACACATTTTTTTTTTTCAAAAACACAAATTTTCAATGAATACAACATTGCGTCATAACATGACTTCTTATGAATCCTTTGATTGTTAAGAAACACACACTCAAAGAAACGCTAAGTTGACATATCAAATATTTCAAAAAAATTTCAAAAAATAAGTAATAGAAAGCTAACAAAATTTCTCACAACTTTTATTTTTATCACAAAATGAAATTCTACACAGAAAAATTGTTATAGTTTGCAGAAAGTTGAAGAACCGAAAAAAATGAAATTTTTTTCTCAAAAAAGGGCAAAAAGTGTAACCTAGCTTCACATTTTCACCCTGCCAAAAAAATTGTGATGTCTGGCAATGTCAATCCCGTGAGCTAGTGCCTAGTGTTTAGCAGCATTTTTGGTGGTGTAACCAATGTTCCCATAGTAGATCCATATAATCATGCCTTTTTGGTTGTGGAAGACTCCTCCGAAACCCGCATTGCCAGGATTATCCTTGGAAGCGCCGTCATAATTGAGTTTAATAATGTTGGGATTAGGAGGGTGTTAAAAAGTCTCAGGCAGGGAAGTTAGGGAAGCAGAGGGATGAGGGAGTTGGAAGAGGGGAGATAGATTAAGAAAGGAAAGAATGAGGCAATCCTCCCTGGTAGGGGGCGAGGAGGGGTCCGAGAGCTTAGCTATGGAAGAAGATTTTCGCAAGGTTTTCTTGATGAGGTGAAGAATTTTTTCTTCCTTATTAGCCAAGTTTTTGAAGATGAGAGAATTCCTTTAGTTCAAAAGAGCCCAACATATGATGCCAAGGAGAAGGTTCCATGCCATATTTATGAGGAGATGGGAAGAGAAGGAGGTGCGCCAGAGGTCAAGGGAAATGAGGATGGAGGAGGGATCACGATCGGAGGCTTTGAAGACAAAGGAAAGATAGTTCCAAATGTTGGAGGAAAATTGACACTCTTTGAGTATGTGATAGGCAGTTTAAGGGTTGGAGTTGTAAAGAGTGCAGATATATGGACCTATGAAGACTTTTTTCTGGAGATTATCACAAGTCATATTTTTTTGGTGCATGACGAGCTAGAGGAAAAGAGAAATTTTAGGCCAGTGATTATGGTTCTAGAGTCTTCTCCATTTTCTATCGAGAGGGATGGGGTTGGGTTGTGAGAGGAGACTATCGGCCTCTTTGATATTGAAGTTCCCTGCTGCGTTGGAACCCCACCTAAGTTTATCCAACTCCGAATACTTTTGAATCTGTTTCTTCTTAAGCTCCTTTGCAAGAATTTCACTGGACTGGTGGTGGTTATTCTGAGCCATCTCATTGGGGTCCAACCACACCTACTAATTCGTGTTGTCTGCAATTTTCCAAAAGTCTTCGACAGCCTTTTTGTTAAGCCTCTCCATTTGCATCCTAATGGGGAGGAAGATGTCAGTGTTGAGTTTGGGGCCTTTCTCCCAAACTTCATCCCAGAACAAAGCATTTTCCCCTTTTCACACTTCCTAGAAACATTTGTCTTGAATGAGAGTTCTATTATCCCAAGCCTAGTTCCAGATAGGTGAACCTTTCAGATTTCCCAAGAGTCTGATCAGGGAGTCGGGATGATGCATTGGGGCATACTTCGCTTTCCAAATCTTAGGCCAGGATGTGCTAGGATTGGTAATCCAACGCCACCATTATTTCACTCCCAAGACTTTACCAAGGAGATATGGATCCCTGAGACTGAGACCACCAGCGTTTTTGGGCTTGTAGAATTTATCCCAGGCAATAAGTGCCCATTTTCAATTATTCGCCTTTCCCTTCCAAAGAAAATATCTTTGAATTGCTCTGATTTGTTTAGAGATAGATTTGGGGGCTACAATGGCAGAGTATTGGAACTGGCGCATGGCTTGTAGAACATAACGCACTAGGACAAGTCTGCCAGGGAAGTTAAGGAAGCAGAAGGTCCAGTTGGAATTTTTGTTTTGAAGCTTAAAGACTAGGGATTCCCAGTTGCATCTGGCTAGGGGTTTATCGGTTATGGGAACACCCAAATATTTTGAGGGGAAGTTGCTAAGATGGAAGACAAGAATATGGGAAATTTTAATTTGAATGGCATCGAAATTTTTTAGGAAAAAGAGTTTGGACTTGGCGTTGTTAACAGAGGAACCCGAGGCAGGAGAAAAATCATCTGCAATGGCCCTGAAGGCTAGGGCTTCTTTGATAGAGGGAGTTCCTATGAGGAGTGTATCATCCATGAATTACTGGTGAGTGTTTGGGGGTTTGGGGGGCTCAAGGTTAAGGCCGCTGACTCGGCCAGCTGAGGTAGCAGCAAAAATGGAGCAGCTAAGGCCTTCTGCCATGATAAAAAAAAGGAAGGGCGAAAGAGGGTCACCTTGTCTGATACCCTGAGAGGGGTTGATGATGGCTAAAGTGGATCCATCAAGGAGGATGGAGAAGAATGCCCCTGAGACCAAAGCCATGATCCATTTTATGATGTATTTGTTGAACCCAAAGGCTGCCAGCATATGTAGTTCCAGTTCCAATTTATTTTATCGAAATATTTGGACATATCCATTAGATGAGCATGCCTAGTTTTCTTTGATCCTTGAGGGAGTGGATGACTTCCTGAGAGAGGATGATGCTTTCCAGAATTTGCCTACCCTCAACGTAACCAGTCTGGTGGCGCGAGATGAGGAGAGGAAGGAGAATTTTAATGCGGTTGGCTAGGAATTTAGAGATGATCTTGTAGATAACGTTGTAGAGGGCGATAGTTCAAAACTTGTTAGGGTAGTCTTCTTTATCATATTTCGAGATGAGGGTGAGAAAGGTGGCATTGAAGGATTTAAGGATGAATTTTTGAAGAGGATATTCTTCGATTAGGTCATAAAATTCATCTTTGATCACAAGCCAACAGGCTTTGTAGAAATCGATAGTGAAACCATCCGGACCTGAGGCTTTTCCATTATGCATGGAATCGACAAATTCTTGCACTTCAGTCATTGTTATATTTTTTAGCACCATTTGGTTGTGCTCTCTGGTTAGGATAGAAGGGATGTTCCTTGTAGTTTTCATAATGTCTTCTTCATTGTCATGGTTGTTCTTCATAAGGATGGTCCCAAAATATTGGTTGAGCTCAGCTTCAATCTCAGTATCAGTGCTTAGGATAAGGCTCTGCTTATTTTTGAGGCTGAGGATTCTGTTGAATTTTTCGTGTTGGATCATAGATCTGTGAAAGAAATCCATGTTCTTTTCACCATATTTGAGCCAATTGAGCTTCTCGGTCATCCCATTTTTCTTGAAGCTCAATTTTCTCCTGCTTTTTTTGCTCTATCATTTTATCATGGATTATATTCTATTGAAGAGCTTGCATTTTTAGCTCAATTAGTTTTTTTTCAACTATTATGTCTTGAAATTTTTTCTTGTTCGAGGATTTGAGTTCTATTTTGATGAGCTTTAATCTTTATTGGAAGTTATACATTTTGTTGCCTTGTGAGGGGAGGGAAGTAGACCACCACTCCATTTTTTCCTGAAATTTTGGATGGGTAATCTAGAAACCTTCAAACCTGAACAGAGAGTTTTTAGGTCTTTCAGAGAGCTTTATGTTGAGAATGATAGGCTAGTGATCTCAGCCTGCTTGGGGTGCAATGCTTGCTTCCATTTCCATGGAGGATAGGATGAGATCCTATGAGAGAAGAAAGCAATCCAACCTTGAGGCTATCTTTCTGTCCCCTCCTCTCCTATTATTAAGAGTGTAGGTTCCATTTTTGGTGGGAGTGTCTATGAGACCAAGATCATCAATCATGGCTTGAAAGGTAGTAGAGTGAGTGTCCAATATTCGGAGGCCTCCTTGCTTTTCTCCAATATTGAGAATCATGTTGACATCCCCAGCTATGAGACTTATGTAGTTGTTGAAGGAACTGACATGCCTATTAAGGTAGATGAGCCAACCTACCCACTCCGAGGCAGAGTGAGCGGCATAGAAATTAGTGATGCAAAGATTTTATTTACTACCCAAGATTTGGAGGACCATGGTGAGAGCATGTTTAGAAGCAAGAGATTCACATAAGTGGAATCTGGAGTCCCTCGAAAAGGTGGATAGGCCTCTAGCAGTGCTCGAGGCCAAAATGGCTAGATGACTATAGTGATTTCTGAAGCAAGATTATTGAATGGAGTCCATGTCATTTAAGTTTCTTTTGGTTTCTTGAAGAAGTACAATGTCAAGCTTGTCTGATGCTATTTTGGATTTTACGATCCTTTTCTTACGAGGACTATTTAGTCCTCTTATATTCCAAGAGGTACAGATCATGATAACAATTTGGGGGAGGGAGATAGTGTCCTTAGATTTCCTTCATTGACGAGGCAGATTCTGAGATCTTGAAGGTACTGGTTGTTGGTTTTTCTACCTCTTTTCTGAGTCTGCCCTTTGGTGATGTGTTGGCTAGCTTTGAGATTGGCCATGATTCCTTCTACTGGGTTTTTCCATTTTTTTTGTTGCCCTCTTTGCTTTTGCAGAATTTTCTATAGAAAGTAGGCCTCCTCAATTCTTTGTATGTGCTCTGTGGGCACTCCTTTTATACCTTTTTCATTTCAATCTTTTGTTATTTTTTGCAAGTCCATTCCCATCAGGACTTGCTCAATCACTCTTTCCTCAGGTGTGGGTATGTCCTAAATATTGTCCATGTCTGTGTCATATTGAGGTAAATTGGCCTCCTATGTGAGAGAAATTTTAGTGTCCATTTCTGTGTCGTTTCGGTCCATTGGCGTTTCCCTGTCTGTAGTTGTTTCCTTTTCCTTTCTGTGTTGGCCTGCGTCCTTTTGAAGTGTGGATAGGAGATTAAAATTGTTTTGCTGAGTGAACTTTGGGGGATATTTGTTTATGTTCATTCTTTTTCCTTGTTTGTGTTTTCTTCCTGCTTTAGTCAATCCTTTTTCATGCCTTTTTCTTGCTTTATCATCCTTTGTAGGGGGCTTTTTTTACATGCAGTCTCCGAAGAGATGCCCATGTTCATGAAATTTTATATAGAAAAAGGGGATATACTCATAATCAACACTTTGGGTCCATATGTCATCCATGAAATTCAGTCTGATGGTATATTGTAAGGCACCAGAGACATTGATGTAGGTGCATATGCAAGCGTAGGAGTACCTTTAGACCTCTTCATGTATTTTCCGAGTTCATCCTCGATGGCCTTTAGGACCGAGGCAGTCCAGTAATCCGTGGGAAGAGAGTATAACCTAGTCCAAACCAAAACCCTTGTGAAGTCCTCTTTGTCTGGTGTGAAATTTTCCTTCCAATATCTCAAGTATAGCCTTGCTGAGTTAAATAAGTAAGGGTCACCTTCAAAGATCCTATCTCTGTCTTCCAGGAGTACAAATACTGTTGTGAAGAAGCCTTTAGATCCTAGCTGAAGTTCAATTTCTCCTTTTGGACTCCATTTGGTGTGGATACATCCTTTGAGAGCTCTCTCAGTGGGACAAATTCCCATGAATTTGCAAATTATTGTGTGTTCCTGCATCTATTCTTTGTATACTATGACCTCTGAATCGTGAATGATTATTTTGGGCATTTTTGTTGCCTTGGGGTTGCAAGCATTTGGCCTTTTGGCTGCATCGTTAGCTGTCGTTGTCGACTTTAACCTTGTTCCTATAGAGAGGAGGGGATTTTGATTCATGTCCTCAGTGTCCATGGAGGGTGTCATAGTTGTTGTTTTAGCAGTGTTGCGCTGAGGATCAGGAGGATATTCACTGGGCTCTTGGAGAGGATGGTTGGGGCTCATCTCAAGGTCATTATGAGGGGAGGAAAATTTTTAGTAATACGCGTGAAGAAGGAGATGCTTGGAGAATGAGAGGTCCCCTCAACTTGATCTCAGAAGGATGGAGCCTTTGGGCCTCCATCCTGCTCCATAGAAGGAGCCCTCGAAGAGATCTAGCAGGTCTGCGATGGCAGGGCCTGAAGCAGCCAGAGGCTAGGGTCGTAGAGTAGCAGGGTGCTTAGAGCATCCGCTAGGATTTTTGGACGAGCAGGAAGACCTCCATCAAAATTTTCATAATTATTATTTTTATTAAAAATAAAAATAATTAAAATTAAAATTATAAAAATTAAACATTTAATTTATTCCCTAAAAAAGAAAAATATTAAACATTTAATTTATTCTTTAAAAATAAATAAATTATTTTTATTAAAATTAAAATTAAAAATAAATATATAATATTCAAATTAGAAACATGAAACATTTAATTTACTCCTTAAAAAAAAAAATATTATTATTTTGATTATATTTCCTATTCTAGTCAAACTAGTCATTAATTAGATATTGCTAGTTAGAGCTTTTCTTATCTATTTAAATGGGTTACCTGATGAGATTTCTCATCTTGTCCTGATGGTTAACCACAAATTTACTTTGATGCTAACCTAATATTTCTTCTAGCCACCAAAATTATATCTAATTAAAAACTTCATGTAATTTTCTATTTCAAATTCAAAAATATAATTTTAAATATCTTAAAAATACTTATATTATATTAAAAACTTCATAATCCTTGTTTAAATTATAATTTATTCATAATTGATTTATATAAAAACATAAAAATAATTTCACTTATATTACTATGACAACTACATTTAGTGTTAGCTAGTTGTTAACTAGTTAAATGATATTTTATTGTTTTATTTTTAAGAAAAGACATAGACAATTAATGGTTTTTCTGGAAAATTTATTTTTCTTTATTGTTAATTGTGAAAAAAAATATTAGTTATGGAAAAGTTGTTCCATAAAAAGGAAAAAAAGCCTGATGGTAAATGTTTCCAAGAACTAAAAGGTGGTTGGACAGTTTGAACAGTTACCTACTCCTCTGGGGATAAGAGACTCATCCCAGTGAGGAAAGAGGGTTTTGTTGATGGACTAAGGAGGGAGTGGAAATTTTCCTGAGCTGGTAGAGACCAGTGGAAATCACTCAGCATTCCTGATAAAATTTCTGGTAATGATTGGACTAGGGGTCCTGAGGTCATAGCAGAAAAAACCGCTATCAACCCATACCTTTCAGGAGTGGAGCACAGGGGCAAGAGGAGGATGTAAGCACCTCTCTTTAAGGTTGGGAGCAACACAACAATTAATTGTAAAACCATATAAGTTATCTGTGAAATTTCAGTTATTTAAGTACAATAATAGTGTTATCGAAAATATCCACAGTTGTTTGTCTACTAGAGATAGAAATAGTAATCAAGAATGTAATACTTTATTTTATTGAAAACATAAATATTTAAATGTATAAACAAGAAAATATTAATTTTTTTGGAAGTATCACAAGAAATTCACATAGCCGAATTCGACAAAGATTTGGTGAACAGTAAGACAAGAAATGAAACATTAACCCTATTATTCTTTTATAAGAGCCTTCTCTAAGGAACAAAGAAGTGAGATATTACAAAAAAACACAAATGCCAAAGAGAAATAATCATTTATCTATTGCTTCAAAAAATAGTACAAGTGCATGGGACTAAAATCTTGCATGAACATTAATATAGCAGAAGCCTCAAATTAGTTTTATCTTATATAGTTCAATAGATTTCCAACTGAAGACAAACTCAGAGGAATACCGCATGGAGACAAAGTTGAACTTTCATTTTTAGCTCAACTAACTCTTAATACAAAGTTTCACAATAAAACAATGAATTATTCTCTCCGGAGCCAAACGAAACTAACTTATAGAACATAATGAATACTTGAAAATTGAAGTTCACTGATTGCACAACAGTGTGCTAACCCTGATTAAAAGGTTGGAGAACCAAGAAGGTAGATACTAAATACCTGGAGGGGACCATGGAAAAATTAGTTGAGACCTTTTTCCAGAAGGAGTGCCAAGATTACTTCAGCAAGAAGCTTACCTAAAAAACCCAGAAAAATGATAAAACGTGAGTTAGGGTAGCAAGGTTAAACATTACTAAATAGTCAAATAAATGCTATTAAATATTGAGGATGAGGTAAACATAATTCTTATATGTGGCTAGAACAACTTCACTCTTGGATACCAAGCGTCGAGCTACAAGCAAGAGAAATAACATTAGCAAATGAAATTCATCGCTTAAGTGCAAAAAACTGAAGTTTGAAATGAGAGAATGATTTTAGAATCCTGGATTAGTTCCTTACCTCAGAGAAAGAGGAGCAACGAGGCCGAGGATTTGAGAGGCCTGTCAGACTACTATGAAGAACAAATAACATATCTGTCACACCACTGCATTGGTGGATGGTAAGGTTAAACCCAAACTCACAGTGGAGAAAAGCCATGACCGAAGGTTCAAGCTGAGAATCCTTGACAGAGCCAACCTTAGCACAAGCGATGGAGCAAAATGACAATGAAGAGAGAATTCAAGGTTAACCTAGTCACTTCTTGCCATCAAGCATCCACCGTTGATTGGGAGATAATCGGACGGAGATTTTGAGGGCAGGTGGCCTGTACACGGATCCCATTACAAACAATTGGCGTAGCATTAGGTATCCATATTGTAACAAGTTATGCATACAAACAATCATAAAGATCATAGTACATGTGTTAATTACCGTGGACAATAGTCATCAACCAAAATCGAAAGGAGTAACCTTAGAATTAAACTCAAACCCAAACAATTATAAATACCCAAAATTCTAACTATGATGGCACTGGTATCTCATAGCTATATCAATAAATTCCTAAGTAGGTTATATGTCTATTTCACATTTAGGAGCAAGATTAAATGCATGAAAAAAGTTTGGTATTAATGTGTAATGTGATAATACTGTGTGATAGGTAATTTTTTATTTTATTTTTATTTTTCTTTTTTATGGTTGTATTGATGAGTGTTACAATTACTCATTCTAAAATAAAATTATATTCTTCACTTCAATAATAATATCTTTATTATATTACATTTTCATATAAATTCAAAATTGCTACATTTTATATTAATATATTAATAACCCTATTTTATTTAGTTACTTGCCGTCTAGATAAAATTAATATCTATATATACATAACACATGATCCCATTCATATAACACATTATAGAAATTTATCATTCAAAGGAATTACCATATAGATCAGTACTCACATAGTAATAGATCAGAGGAATTTATATATGCAATCCAATATCTAAAATATCCACCCATATTATGAAAATTTTAAATATAAACATACTTGCACATACTTGATTTGAGTAGGTCGAAGCCTAGAACCTAAATTGTGATATGCAATATTTCAAAACAACAAAAATGCATTATAATTTAGTAAAGAAAATGTGTGTTTTCTTTGAGAATAATTAGTTTATATAATAAGAATGTGCATGCTTTCCTTCTCAGCTCAAGATAAAATACAATTTTCCTCTCTATGATGCATCATTTTCCTTATTCCTCACTATTAATGGAAAGACATAATCAAACTTTAAAGAGTACAAATTTTGAATCTTATAGATTCCAAATTCATTGGACAAATTGGGTTTGAGTTTAGGAAATTGAAAATTTGTGTAACAAGAGGCATTGTCCTCTTTCTTTATTTATTACATCTAATTTTTATTTATATATGCTTATTTATATAAATTTTAAATATTTCATTGCATGGTTTTGAAATGAGTGATAAATTCCAAACATATGATATTGTATATAAGCCTTAATACGAAATCTAAAATTATTAATATAAACTTAGATGACACTCATGCACCATCATCAATGTGCCATAATTTCAAAATGCTAGTAGACATGCCCAACTTTGGAAATTTGAGATATATTTTTATAATCATAAACCCAATTCAATACGCCATCATCAATGTACCATAATTTCAAAATGCTAATACACATGCCCAATTTTGGAAATTTGAGAGATATTTTTATAACCAGAGACCTTATTCAATAGTGTCCTTCCTAAGCGAGACTAGATCCATCTTAACTCTGGATCTATCAAGCACTGAGAGGGATCAAATCTCTCGAGGTGAAAACCTCTCTTTTGAGAGCAAAACTTGAGGAAAGTCTTTCACCTTGAGAGATTTGATCCCTCTCAATGCTTGATAGATCCAAAGTTAAGATGGATCTATGTTTGTTTCAATCGTGTGCGGCCAAGGAAAATTTATCCGAGATATGAAATTTTTTATCAATAATATGTAAATATATCTAATATTAATATAATTATTTCAAATATGCTAAATATGTCTAATATTAACCTCATCATTTTAATTTTAAATTTTCTTAGTTACCTCAGTTTGTTGGGTTGATAAATATTGTTAATAACTTTAATGATGAAAAAAGATGAAATAAAAATTTTGAATGCAAAGTGACAATAATAGTGTTGAATGATAGAAAATGTGAATAATGAGAATGTTGTCAATTACAAATAGTCTTCATTGTGATCAATCTCAAACTATTGTATTCTACTATTCTTATTGTCACCCTTGTTATATTTGTCATATTTTCATATTATAACCATTTAAATATTTAGCCCGAGTTGTTGTAGTAAACAACATACCTTCTCCTTCTTGCTCTCCAATATTAATAGGTTGAATTACTATAAGACAAAAATAAATGTACATTGTCAATATTTTTTTTGTGATTACACTTAAATCAATGCACATTGTTAATCCAATCACTTTTAAATTAATATACCATCATACATCCAATTACATCAAATCAAAAATCAACATCTATAGTGAAATCAATGCATGTAATGAAAGGAATCAAATAGTATTAGAAATCAACTTCTACACTGAAATTAATCCATATAATGCAAGAAATCAAATAGGACTAGAAATAGATGTTTACACTCAAATCAATGCATATAGTTCATAAGAAACGAACATCTACATTGAAATCAATGCATTTAGTGGAAGCAATCAAATAGGATTATAAATCACCATCTACAATGAAATCAATGCATTTAGTGCAAGAGATCAAATAGGATTAGAAATAATATACACTGAAATCAATGCATCTAGTGCAAGCATTCTGAATTATAATTAGAAATGAACATCTACGTTAACTTCAATGCAGCTAGTGCAATCAATCAAATAGGATTAGAAATTACTATCTACACTAAAATCAATGCATTTGGCGCAAAAAATAAAATAGGATTAGAAATCATCTACATCAAAATCAATGAATCTAGTGCAAGTAATCAAATATCATTAGAAATCAATATCTACACTAAAATCAATGTTTCTAGTGAAAACAATCAAATAGGATTAGAAATCACCATCTACATTGAAATCAATGCATTTAGTGAAAGCAATAAAATAGGATTAGAAATCACCATCTTCACTGAAATCAATGCATATAGTGCAAGAATTATTCTCCCCCTCTCCCCCTCCATCTATGTCTATATCTCCCTCCATCTCTCCTTTTTGGTCTCTTGATCTCAACTCCCCCACCGTCCCCCCCCCCCCCCCAAAAAAAAAAAACCACACACACACACACACTCCCCCACACCATATCTATCAATCTCCATGTTCCTTCGTCCCTCTCTCCATCTCTCTCTTCTTCCTTCTCTTCACCTTCCATATATATATCTATCTTCCCCTTGTCTCCTTCTCTCTACATTCCATCTCTCTTTCCTCCCGATTTCCTCTATCCATCTTCCTTATCACTCCGTCTTTCTCTCCACCTTTCTCTATCTATGTATTTTTTCTTACCTCCCTCTCTCTCCCCTCCAACTCCATATCTCTTTCTCTCCCTCTAGCACTCTCTCACATCCTCTCTCTTCCTTCCTCTCTCTCTCTCTCTCTCTCTCTCTCTCTCTCTCTCTCTCACTCACTTCACCATAAAAATCTGTTACTATATTCCTCCCTCTCACCTCTCTCCCCCCTTGTCTTCATAACTTCTTCTTTATTCATTTATATCACTCCAGAAATACACCCTATCTCTCCATCTCTTCATTTTCACTCCCTCTCGCTCTTCAATTCTCACTCTCTATGTCTTTCTTCTTCCCTCCCTATGTCCCCCTCGAACTCCATCTCTCTATCCATCCCTCTCTCCTCCTCTCTCCCTCACTCTCTCCTCCTATCTCTCATATTTCCTCTCTCTCCCTTTCTCTCATGCCCCTCTCTCTCCCCCCATCACCATCCTCCTCTCTCTCTCTCTCTCTCTCTCTCTCTCTCTCTCTATATATATATATATATATATATATATATATATCCCTCCCTCTTTCCTCCTCTCTCCTCCTCTCTCCGTCTCTCCTTCTTTGTCTCTTTATCTCACCCCTAAACATGCACATTCTCTCTACATATCTCCCTTTTCACTGTCTCTCTCTCTACTTTTCACTCTCTATGTATTTCTTCTTCCCTCCCTCTCTCCCCCTCCAACTCCATCTCTCTATCCCTCCCTCTCTCCTCCTCTCTCTCCCTCTCTCTCTCTCTTCCCTCCAATGCTCTCATTAACTTCCTCCCTCTCTCCTTCTCTCTCTGCCTTAACCCCCCCCCCCCCACCCCCTCCATAGTTGTGTATCCCTATCCCTCTCTTACCTTTATCACTCCTCCCCGTGCCCCCACCTCCCCCCCCACCCCACTCTCCATATTTGTGCATCCCTCACCCTCTCTTACCCTTCTCTACCTCTCTCACTTCTCTCCCTCTTTGTCTCTTCATTTCTCCTCTCCCCTCTCCTTTAGTTCATCTTCATCTCTCCCTTGTCACCTCCCACCTCTCCACCTCTATCACTATATGTCTTTGTTCTTCCATTCCATATATATCCGGAGTTAATATATATCATGATATATTAATATATATTGTAATATAACAAATTTAATATTGTATGAATCCAAAATTATTAAATTTAATAATATTAATATTATAATATATTAATATGAATATTAGATTTTACATTAATAATAACGATAATCTTTTGATATTAATAATAGGGTTAATATTTTTTTTTTGCACTGTATCATGAATAATTTGGCCCATAGGCTTCACCTAAATAGTGTTCGTAAATATAAAGAGGAGTATGTAGTAAATATAAAAATAAGTTTTATTTTTTTACCATACCTTTGGTGTATTTATATTTGTATTTATTTACCATACCTCTTTTACTTACCATGTTATTTGGAACATAGGATTGGTATATACTTAGATGTTGATTTATAATCATATTTGATATATTTATATGTGACTAAAATCTTTCAGTGAAAATCACATCAGAATAGATTTGGTCGACGCATTTCCAACCATTTCCAACCAGCCAGTGTGGTTCATCATCAGGACAAGATGGAAAATCTGATCAAGTAACCCCTTTAAATAGAAAGTAAAGCTACCACTAGCCGTGGGTGGATGATTAGAAGATGTTGTATTTTTGCCCTTCATTCCTAATAAAACTTATAATTATTTAATTAATTAATTTTTATTTTTATTTTATTTTATTATTATTATTTATTTAAATCTTAATTAATTAATTAATTAGTTAATTTTTTTTTAAATTTTTTTTTTTTTATTATTTTATTATGATTTATTTAATTAAAAATTTTATGGTTCTATTTTATTTTTATTATTTTTAGTTTTATCTTTATTATTTTTTATTTATTTATTTATTTTCAAAATGATAATTGTTTGATCAATTTCGGAATCACATAGCATTTAATTATTAAAAATAGAATAATTATATAAATTCAAACCATAAATATTATTTATTATTTTTAATATTTAATTGATTTGATAATAATAAAAATACATATATAGATATATAAACATCTATTATATTATTTAAATATATTAAATTAATAATTATTATTTTTATTAAAATAAATATAAATATATAAAGGAATATATTTTATTAAAATGAATATATATAAATGTATAAAATTTAAATTATAAACTTTAATAATTTGATTTACTCTTTTTAATATAGAAAATAAATTAAATAAAATAATTTTTTTTGGAATCTAAGCTTCTGTGATCCATAATGTAAATTTGTAGAAATTTTTTCGGTAGTAATCACATGCAAAAGAATGAGGTCGACGCGTTTCGAACCAACTAGTGTGGTTCATCATCAGGACTATGTGAGAGGATTTGTTGATGATACTTGTGTTGTTTGGCCTCATGGCAAAGATAAGTTAGATCAATTTTTTCTTCATCTTAATAGCCAATCTAGTTCCATAAAATTCACCATGGAACAAGAGGTGGATGGTAGCCTTCCTTTCCTTGATGTTCTTATCTCTAGAAATGATGATGGTTCTTTCTCCCATCAAGTTTTTCGAAAGAAAACTCATACTGAGCAGTATCTTCATGCTAGCTCCCACCATTTCCCTGCTCAGAAATTAGGCGTCCTTAGCACCCTAGCCACAAGGGCGTTGAGAATCTCTGATGAGTCTCATCTTGAGGGGGAAAAGACCCATCTGTTGAATGTCTTTTGTAATAATGGTTATAGTATGTCGCAGGGCCTCAAAGCTTTCCTCAAAGCAGAGAAAGGTCCTGTTAATAATAAAAATAAAAAAGAACCTAGTGAATGGTATGGCAGTGTCAGCCTTCCATTCATCCAGGGTACCACTGATAAGATTGCTAAAATCCTTAAAAAGCATAAGGTTTCCTCTTATTTCAAGCCCCTTAATACAATTCGTAGTTCTCTTAAATCGGTTAAAGATCCAATTGACCCCAGGGATGGAAAAGGTGTCTACATCATTCCCTGTTCCTGTGGGACTCCTTACATTGGTGAGACGGGTCGGTCCATTAATCAAAGGATCTGTGAGGATGCGGCTGATATCAAACATAGAAGATCTCGCTCATCCGCCTTAGCTGAGCATGCAGAAAAGACTAACCATCATGTTTGCATAGAAGATGCTAAGGTCATTGCTAGAATCGACCATTTCCATCATCGTAAGTTGAGAGAGGCTATTGAAATTGAAAAAAGGCCCGTTAATCTCAATAGAGATGGCAGTTGGAATATTAGCAGATGCTGGATTCCTGCCTTATATTCTTGATTATTATTATTATTATTATTTATTTATTTATTTATTTAGTTATTTTTACTTTATTTATTTGATTATAAAAAAAAATAAAAAATAAAAAAAATAAATAAATAATAATAATAATAAATAAAATAAAATAAATTAAAATCAATAAAAATAATAATAATAATAATAATAATTATAAAATATTTTTATTTATTTTCATTATTTATTAATTTATATTATTATTATTATTATTATTATTATTTTTTTGACTCTTTGTTTGACTATTTGATGATGGTTTGTTATAATTAAATCTTATGAATAAAAATTAATTATATTTATTAATTATTAATAATAATTAATTATTATATAATTTAATAAAAAAAATTACATATATACTCCACGATTTGTTAAATTACTTACCATTATATAAATAATAATAATAAATAAAATTAATAAAAATAAAATAAATAAATAAATAATGGAATATTTACTTTTTCAAAGTCAAACTAGCCGTTATCCTAACAGCTAGTTGAGTCATTTCTACATCTATTTATACTTAATGTCTGGATCTGATCTCTCACATAGTCCTGATGATGAACCACACTGGTTGGTTCGAAACGCGTCGACCTCGTTCTTTTGCATGTGATTACTACCGAAAAAATTTCTAAAAAAAAATAAAAATAAAAATTATTATTATTTAAGTCAAACTAGTTCTTATTTTACAAACGGCTATTGGTAGCTTTACTTTCTATTTAAAGGGGTTACTTGATCAGATTTTCCATCTTGTCCTGATGATGAACCACACTGGCTGGGTCGAAACACGTCGACCAAATCTATTCTGATGTGATTTTCACCGAAAGATTTTAATCACAATTTATGGATCACAGAAGCAAATTTCCTAATATTTTTATGTATTTACCATACCTCTTTTAGAAATATTGTATTTGGCCCATAGTATTTAGCCCATGGTATTAATAATAATTTGCTCCATGGTATTTGGCCCATAGGCTTCACCTAAATAAAACCTATTTTTTAAGTTGTGATAAATATAAAGTAGTAAATATAAAAATAGGTTTTATTTACATACCATACCTCTAGTCTATTCATATTTTTATTTCTTTACAACAAGTTTTATTTATTTATCATACCTCCCAATTATTTATATACCAAAGCTATTGTGTACATTACAATACAAATGCTTACGTAAAATATTTCTTACATTCTCTCCCCGGTAATAAATGTAGTGATTCATAAAATTACATAAATAATTGTGTGATTGCACAAGATAACCTCTAATATTGAGCGGAAACGATGCGCATATTTAAATAAATTGGATCATAATGCAATTAAAAGAAGTAAAGTATACTAAGAAAATATACTTTCCGTTTTCATAGACCCTCATATCATTAAAATCACATGCACTAAGGTAATCCATATTTCTATTGAATTATACATCTATAAAAAATTTATTGGTAATTGGATGCAAATATAGTTCATCTTTTTTGAGGAGTCACCTCATAATAGTAGGGAAATCACATTATAAATTTAGACGAAAATGTATGAAAAGTTTGTTTTGAAATGACGTGTTAACTATAATTATCACCTAGATTTCTAGGGGGTCTGGTTTGGGATGCCGAAAAACTGACCAAATGGAAGGGGTGGAGATGAAAACCACTGAATCCCACCATAATCCCACCATCCATAAGTGTTTACATAGGGTGTAATTCTCACCTTTAGCTCAAGTGCTCCCACAAACACAAGAAGAAATACTCTAGTTCACATGAATGATGCTCCACCATGTCCACCATGGCACCTTTGTGCCGGGTATTGATTTGTTCGGGTCATCATCAATTTTCGTGATATGGTCATTATCAACTAATAAGGTGAGACAATCATCTCATAATTGGGTGACCTTGATATTCTAGTGAGGTCATACTATTACTGGTTTTAATTTCTATTTACATCAATCTACATTGTGTAGATACATTTTCCATAATCCTTAAAAAACATTTCCCCAATGAATTATTCATTTTCCATAATCCTTTAAAAACATTTCCCCAATGAATTATTGAATAAGGTAAATTCCAATTATTAATTTCCCCAATGAATTATTGAACAAGATAAATTCCAATTATTAATTTCATAACCCAAAATATCCATCTTAAAGACATATCTCTAACAGCCAACTCCAAGGTAATGATTCAACTTAATTACTTGTGAAGAATATTCTAATAGCTTGTAAGTAATTCAAGTCAGTGTAAGTGTAATTTCCATCATTACATAGATTTACAACTACAAGCATAGTCCATCAAAAGTGTCACGAAATCATTAATAATGTGCAAACTTAAGGTTAGATTCCTCTTAATCGTTTTTTTAATGTCTAATCTAGGTTAGACTTTTCTAAGTCGTTCCTTTTGCTAATAAATTGCCAAACTTTCTCAACCTTTCTCATTCGTTTATAAAATTAAATAAAAAACAAAATATATCTAAATTTATAATTTTATATATATATATATATATATATATATATATATATCTTTCTCATTTGCTTATATATCTAAAATTAAAAAAAGGAATCTAAATTTATCATTTATTATAATGCTATGGATGTATCCATTACCTAATTTATAATGGTAGCTACGCCAAAGATCGTTGACTTATGACCAGTGCCGTATTTTAAGCCAGTTATTCCGGATTGCTGAGGGTTGACTCTAGGTTCAATCAGGTGAAATTATTAATTTAGAAAAGAAAAAAAAAATTGAAAACCGGAGTCAGTAGTGCGTGAATGCCAGGTCCGCTGTGTATTCTGTAATTCCAGTTCTAGAAAATCAGAACGGCCAAATTTCCACGCAAAAGCTCAAAAGTATAGATTCATATTCATCAGACGTGCCTGCGTACAGAATCCTAAAAAGAATTCCAAATTATATTCAGTTTCACTGCCAGATGGAATGCAAAATATATTGACAGTTTCTCTGTCGGATAAAATACTGAAGAAACATAGACTTGTATAATGGAATTGATATTGGAAGAATACGATCAAAAAATTGTACGACATACATAGCACTGCTCGCTTGGCGAACGAAATAAAACCTAATTTCTTCATCCGAATTCCCTGGTCTGCATATTCCAGATCATGTAGCTTTTATCTCTAGAAGAGCTCCACCCTCTACACTGTGTCGTATTTTCTGTTGTTTTTGCAGCATATATCCCTTATAGTATTTACTACCAGCTTCTAGGTGCAAAATGCTTTGCATCTTCGCTTGTCTGATCCGAGATTCGACCTTGCGACATTATACGTAGACCTGTCAACCAGCACAAGTACTCTAACTAGTGTACCTGCTTGTGAGCGCGTGCATGGGAGGGGATTTGTGGGTTTAGGGAGGGTCATAGACCTAACATGAGTCAAGCACATTCTAGGAATCTTCCTACCTTTCTATCTTTCTATTATAATATATCTATTTTTAATTATAAGAAGAATTTGCCAGCAGGTTCAAGGTTGCAATGCATACAACATGTAAATGGCACGCTGTCCACCACAAAAAGTCTAGTTTAATTTATGTGATTATCCTTGTACAAGCTGTCCACCACAATAAAGTTGAGTTTAATTTAGGTGATGAATCCAGTTATATAAAATCAATTGTGGATTTAAAAAAAATATAATATATATATGGATTTAAAAAAAATATAATATATATATGAGAGTATAATTTGAATAGGTCTAATGATTAAGAGTATATGTTTTCTTTTAAGAGGTCACATGTTTAAAACTAGAGGGGTAGAGTATGTATATCTTCATAAACTTAGAAATCAAATAGTTGGTTAGAGGTGGGCCCTTGTCCCACAAACAACAAGCTCTATACATAAATAAATTTTAGCTCTGTTTTTTTGCCACTATTAATAATATTCTGTTTATATTCTATGTAGATTAAATCTCTCCCATCTACCTAATAATTAATGATAATTAAATTCAAATTCTAGAACTCTTATTCCAAAATATACCCAATGTAACTAGTTTAATAGACATTTATTTGATAAATGTAAGTTTTTTAGGTATATTTTAGAAAACTAAGTTGTTTAGCTGACTTCATCAAAGAATTTTAAATGTTTACTAGTTTTTTCTAGGAGGATCAAACATCATTGATAAATGTTGTTTAGAGGTAATTTTTGGTTAGTAGTGTTGTATCTTGTTTTCTATTTGTTCTAGTATTTCGATTGACATATTAAAGGCATGTTTGGAATAATTCAATGGTCTTAGCACTAATTTAATTAAAATAATGATTATCCTTAATCTTTATGTTACTGAAATTGTTTAAGCATAGTACAACAAGCGACATTTTTTCAGAGAGAATAATGGTTTTCTCACATGATTTTGACAAAAATCTACATAATTTTTTGGAATCTGGGTTACAGCTATCAAGTTTCATAGTTTTAGGTGTTCCAAGGGTTCTTGAGGGTGTTGAATCCATTTCAATAATTAAATAAAATGATTCACGAAGTCCCAATTTTATGTTTTCTGAAGGAAAAAAAATTGTGAGATTCTAATGAGAAAATCATCGTCTAGGAGAAATTCTCGCCTACATAGAAAATTCCTATTACTCATATTCATAAACAATAGAAAAGTAGTTATGTTTGTAAAAATTCTTCACTAATTGGGTGGAAAAAATTACCATTCCACCCAGCTATAGGCACTCTATTACAGTGGCCATGCCTGAATCTATAAGGGAAAATTAACTATGGAAATAATTTAAATCTCTCTCACTCATATCCACTCACAAATTGCACACATAAACATGGAAGTTACTCTTTCGAAAATTTCAAATAAAACACTCCCACTCAACTAACATATTTTCCCCATAGCTTTCACAACATTAGGAATGAGTTCCACTTCAATGAATCATATTCCTTAGCTCATTTTTATTTCCCCTTCTAGTTCTCAAAAAATTGGACAAAGAAAATCGTCGACTAGGAATTCAGTATTTGAACAACAATAAGGGTTTCATTCCTCACAAGCATTATCGATATATCAATAAAGCCATCAACCTAATCACAAAGTCCCAAATTCCTAATAATAATAAACAATGAACTCCCCTTAAAACCCTCCTTTGAAAAGAGACCACATGCCTCATACAAAGTGTCCATATCTCTTGTCAAGGACATCTATTTACAATGTAGGTAAGAAATAAATGAACATGGTTACTTTGTTAGTATTATGTTAAGGATCATTTAAATCCCCTTTCATTACCTCTTACAGATTCATGCTCTTTATTATCATTTAGACTTCATTATTTCATTAGTTGTACTTGGTTAATTAGATTTGTATTTATTTTTAATGTAATTTATTATAGTTATTTTCACATAAGTTTATATCCATATCTGATTCAAATTTACATATAAATTTAGGATTCAAACCAAAATAGGTTGTTACACCTCCCCACCATCACCCCTCCCCCCCTCGCCTCTAATTTCATTCCATTCTCAATGTAATTCTTGATGTCTATATACTTATACAAACTAATATTTATAATGTACAATATTTATCCTTTGTACAATATATTAAATTTAAATTCTTTAGCATGTCTAAAATATCCAAACATTCAAGATACATAAAAATAAATGTGGATATGCTTCTTGCATTGCAACTTATAGTTTGGATGTTTCTTTTTCAAGATCAATTTTCTTCATGTACACCTTTGCTTGTCCTATAGATTACTTATAAAGCATTATTACGTTCTTATAGAAGCCTCTTATTGATTTGACCTAAATCAAATTCTAATTAGTAAAATGGTTAGGATTGTGAACATGACTTTTCTGTAAATTCACATGGAAAAAATTATGATTTTTTATTCATGTAGGAAATGAAAACTTATATGAAATAGATCCTACTATATATAGGATTTTAAAAGGCCGAATATAGTTGATTGTAAACTTAGTATATATCCTTATGTTTAAGGAAATTTTCTTTTATTTAACTTCCAAGAATGAATGTTCCATATTTCTTTTTTTTCATTGTATTGTTCCTAATTGTCATGTCCCATGGAACCTTCAATTTTTTCTTTCCCTTTACCATCTATGTTTAAACATGCATGAGTTATTTCAGTCCAAGCATCACTTTATATCTACACTTGTTTTAAGCTTAGAATTAGTAGAGTATTTCTTTGATTTTTCCTTTATAATGGCCTCATTATCCTTAATTGTTTACTTGATAGCTTTAAACATTAACTTCCAAGGTTCCTATGGTTTCCTCCAATTCTAAAGGCTAATATACATCCTTGTAGCCATTAGATTCTATCTCTTTATTTCCCAACCTAACATTCAATTCATTAGCTTATTACTCATCATGAAAAGGATATTATCCTTATTTGATATTTCCCATTCAATGATTTAATCTACTTATTTCATACTCAAATCTCAATTTCTAGTATTTCCATACTAAAAGTGTTGTCCTTATTCCTTTAGAAGACCAATTATACTATTTCATAGAGGATTTTTCTTTGAAATTATTGTCCTCTCCCATAGTTTTTAAATCGTTATCATCTCTTTTCAACTGAGCTCCCAATTAAATGTTATGTCACTTCAAATTTTCTTGCTTGTTTCTAATTCTCCATGTCATATGTTATGTTTCCCAGTAATAGGAAACATGCAATTTTTATAGTAGCTAGATGTCCTTATTGGTTTTAGCTAAGGTTTTTCCATGCCATTATCTCCCTTTCCCTTTCTCCTCTCTCTTCATTTTTTTTTAAATATTTTCTTTCATTCATTCATTCTTTATTTCTTAACTTTTCCCCTTTTCTTTTATTTAAGTATTATTGTGATTGTATGCCTTATCATACCAAAATCATTTTGAGGTTGATGCAGTAGTGTTCCCTTTCATTCCACTACCATGCGTTGAAACATTTTAAGCTATAGGGCAGATCCTTATTGATGGAATTTGGACCATTAGTTTAAAATTAGAGGTGAGATCTTGACCATTCATGGTAAGTTAGAAATTATTTGAAGCTTTGTATTAATATTTGTAGATGAAAATATATCATTGATCTAGATTCGAAAGACAAATATTTCCAATTTTAGGTTGGAATTTGCACTCTCTTTGAAACTCTTCCTTGAATAGCTTGAATGACCCATATGATTTATCTTCCATAAATGGATGATCCACGTTGCATAATTAATTAAATGAAAGGAGGGAAAGGATACAAAACATGCACATATAAATATAATAAAAAGCATAGTAATATGATAAAAACCCAAAAATAAATGAAATAGAAGAACATTGTCGAAAAAAAATAAGCTAGAATGGTGGTAGTTATCTCTATAAAGAGAGATGGAAACTAGACACATTTGCAAAAGATATTACAAGAGCAAAAAATAATTGAATTTAAACATAAATAAAGACCCTATAAGTCCAAAAACCTAGCCCTATATTATGGTGCCCCAAAAGGTTTGTAGGCCCCAAGGTGGTTAGTTAGTACATCATCATCCCAAGGGTGCAATCTTTGCATACAATGTCTACTTGGGGCACAAAATAACTCATTGTAAAGAATTTTCCAAGGGACGTAAATTTTGAATGTATGTAGTTTATGTCATGGCAACTGATGTCCCCAAAAATACCAAAAAACTTAAATTATAGCCTCAAAACAACCCTAGAATTTTAAGAACCAAAAGGTGATAAAACAAATTGTCTAGAATATAAAAAACCATCGAGTTAGTGGAATACATGGCTAGGAATAGATATGCTTTATTTCAATGGAATCTCAACCTTTTGTGGCATCCATGCTTCTCTCTCCATCTATTGTTTTTCCTCTTTCATGAGAATATTGGGTCAATCAATTATTTTTTATAGTGGGAGAAATAGTTTTTTTTTTACAACAATTGTTTTCGTACCCTTCCATCCCTTTTACAAAACAATTCAAAAATTATTTTTAGTTATTGATTGAAGTTTTGTGAAGTACATATGATTGATTCATTACTAAATGACCTTCCATCATCCATGACCAACTGCTATCCATTTATCTTGGTTGTTGGGTGAGAAGTTAGTTGTTGATAACATTTCTAGAATTTACCCTTCAATTTTTTCCCTAACTATTGTGAATGATTGTAGGTTGATGATCTAGATCACTAAGCATAATCATAACTATTTATTATAGAAACCACCCATTAAGTTACAATCACAACAATCAGTGATAGACTATAATTATTGCTTAGCAATTTTATCTAAATTACTTTTGGTGTATCTCCAACAATTATAGTACAATTACTTGCTTCACAAACATAACTTGTGGGTTTCTATTATCATATTATGGACATAATATTCACCATTCACTTGAGGTTTAGCCCCCTTGGCCTCCCACTCCTCGACCACGATAAGTGATTATTAAGTATTAAACTATTTTCGAGGGTTAAATCTTAGTTGTTTCGAACAAGAACCTATTTTCACGATACGTGCATATAAGAAATTTGGGAGGGACCCTATATAATCAATAGGAATGAATGTATTTAATATAGGAGATCCATAGTAATGTATCCTTGATTAAGGTATATTTGGGTTGAAATGGGCATATTATTCTCTACTATTGGTATGATTTTCTCACCCTTTTCATTTATTCTCTTAAATGAAATAGGATTCATTTCATTACAAACTACTCACCCCTCGACTACCCCCACCCCATGCCAATTTTAAATCAAATTTAAATAGAATTCACATTGTGTATTGAATCCATTAATCAAATAATTAAAATATTCCTACAATTTTCCCATGAATGACAAAAATAACATAAATCTATAAATATTAAAACATCAACAATAAACCCATCAATAACCAATTGAAATTCATATTAATTACTCTATCACCATGTCGAAATACTAATAAATAACATAATATACACTATTAACTTTATAAAATAGATAACATACTATACACCATCAATTTTATAAAATTAAAAATTTTCTTATAAATCAATTTAAATTTATTAAATATTTAAAAAATAAAATAATAAACATAACTTTTTAAACACTTTAAAAAATAAATTTATAAAATAATTTTTTTTCTTATAAATCAATTCAAATTTATTAAATATTTAAAAGATAAAATACTAAAACATAACTTTTTAAAAGTTTTAAACATTAAATAAATAAATAAAACAAATGTTTATTTATTTTATAAAAATTTTATTATAATTCCCAATTATAATATATTTTAATTCACTAACTAAATTATACATTTGATAATGTTAATTGATAATGTATAACTTTGGTATCAATTTGCAATCAAACAAAAGCTCCCTCCCAAAAACACAAAATTAACTTTGACATTAACTCAAATAAAAATCTAACAAAACCTTAAGCGTCCTCACAAAAACACAAAATTAAATTTGGCATTAACTAAAATAAAAATCTAACAAAACCTTTACATAGTATAAATTTGTCAAAGTATAATAAATATTAAATTAAGCATTAACATATCTAACAAAATCTCTACACACTATCTTTACCCACTATGAAATTTGGGAAAATATATTAAAGATTTTATTAAACATCACGATCATAGAAAATTTGTGAAGATTAGCATAGGGAAGATTAGCATTGATGAAAGAAGATGTGGGGGAAGAGTAGCATTGATGAAAGAAGATGTGACATGTTATGCGATTTCATTGAATATTATAATTATAAATATGAATTATTTTATTTAAAAATAATAATTATATTTGGAGAATTGTTTGGATAAAAAAATTCGTTTTTTATATCCTTAGGTCGATATAGATAATATAAATAGTATATTCACATAAGGACACAACAAACTTACTATATTTCAGAAGTTAAACTTGTGAATTTAGTAGAGTTGAAATAGAGATCTTACAATGATGTCACCTAAACATTTTGCAGTGCAAAATTCTTGAGAATATACTTGAATGAGTAAATAGTTCATCTAAGGCTTGACTCATTAATACCCATTAATTTAGTATAAGAATCTCATCTTTTATTTTATCTTGTTCAAGTGATCCAACAACTACTATCATTTAATATTTTACAATAGTTGCCATGGGTGAAAATTGTAGCATATAGGGTTTAGGAGGAAGAGAGTAGCATATAGCGTTTAGGAGGAAGAGGAACAGGGTCTCTCAAGATGACAAATTACGCACTATTAGAGATGTCAAGCGGGTTGTCCATACTCCTACTAGGGCACTCTTTGATGAGATTTTTCTTGGTGATGTTGAAAGACCTCATAAATGAATGTGTTATAGTTTTCAAATAAAAATAAATCATTTTCTTTATTAGAAAAAAATATAAGCCCCCCAAAATGAAACAAGACATTAATTCTACCCCTCTTTCAAAAATTGTTGTTTTATGTGTCACTTTCTGCAGAAAAAATTGGTGCATGCCCTTAAAAAATGGTATCTTCTTGTTCTAGCATACAAATTAAAAGTACAACATTTACTAATACTGGTACATTTATAAAAAGTAATGGTACATTTGTTCTAGCACGCTTGATCCAGAGGAGTTCTAGGATGGGTGACCTCCTAGGAAGTCCTGGTTACTGGGTGTAAGCCCCAGAAGTGATGATTGACGTAATGTGATTCACCTCACTAGTTTCAATCCCACATCTTCACCCATGTGAGTATCACCCGATGCAATGAGTGCTAAATGGACTATTCAAAAATCATGAGAAATTAGTCAATTACGAATACCTCTCATGGAAATGGTCATAGATGAATGACTTAACTTAACGCAGTTGAATCCCAAAAGTGATATCTCATATAATGTAGTGTGGAAACCCCTCATACTTAAAATACAAAGAGTAAACGGATCTCTACTTGAATGGTTCATGAGGCACAATAATTGCTAAAGTTTTGAAAATGGGGTAGCAAGCTAAGTGGGCTTGATTGTGGGGAAAACTCCACAGTTAAGTGCGCTTGAGCCAGAGGAGTTCTGCGATGGGTGACCTCCCGGGAAGTCCTGGTTACTGGGTGCAAGCCCCCGAAATAATAATTGACACAATGTGATTCATTTCATTAGTTTCGATCCCACTTCTTCACCCCTGTGAACATCAATGATATATAATATAATCCACTACGGAAACCCCTCATACATAAAATAAAAAGAGTAAATGGATCTCTACTTGAATGGTTCATGAGGCACAATACTTGCTAAGGTTTTGCAAATGGGGTAGCAAGCTAAGTGGGATTAATTGTGGGGGAAACTCCACAGTTAAGCATGCTTGAGCCAGAGGAGTTGTGGGATGTGGACCTCCCTAGAAGTCTTGATTACTCAGTGCAATCCCTGGAAGTGATGATTGACACAATGTGATTCATTTCACTAGTTTCAATCCCACTTCTTCACCCCTGTGAGCATCACCTGACGCAATGAGTGCTAAGTGGACTATTATAAAATAATGAGAAATTAGTAAGTTATGACTACCTCTCATCGAAATGGTCATAGATGAATGATTTACTTAATGCAGCTGAATCCCAAAAATGATATCTAATATAATGCACTGTAGAAACCCCTCATAGTTAAAATACAATGAGTAAAGGGATCTCTACTTGTCATGAGGCATAATAGTTGCTAAGGTTTTGAAAATGGGGTAGCAAGCTAGGTGGGCTTGATTGTTGGGAAAAGTCCACAGTTAAGCGTGCTTGAGCCAGAGGATTTCTGGGATGGGTGACCTCCTAGGAAGTCCTAGTTACCAGGTGCCAGCCCCAGAAGTGATGATTGATGCAATGTGACTCATTTCACTAGTTTCAATCCCACTTCTTCACCCCTATGAGCATCACTTGATGCAATGAGTGATAAGTGGACTATTAAAAAATCATGAGAAATTAATCAGTTACGACTACCTCTGATGGAAATGGTCATAGATGAATGACTTACTTAATGCAGTTGAATCCCAAAAATGATATCTAATATAATGTAGTGTGGAAACCCCTCATACTTAAGAGAACTATTAGTTAGTGTTAAGTATATTTAGTCTCCAATCGAGGGTACAATAGTTATATTTGTCATTTAAATTGATATTTCCAAGGGTCTAATCTAGGAGCAACATATTTGAGGTTGTAAAATTATTTAAAACGTTGCATAAACTATTGTTATTTTGAATATTTGGCAGAGTTGTCTCTTTCATTTATGCCATTATCAATATCGTCCCTTTGATTTATGGAATTCTCATTATCACACTTTGCACCTTTGCATTTCTTATTTTTCTTTCCATATTACCAGTATTAAATAATTTAGGTTTGGGATTGAAAGTTCTTTTTCTCAATTATTTTCCTCTTGAAGGGAAGCATGTCTAGTAGATACATATTGAAAAATAAATTATGTCGCCTGTTCAAAAATAATTATTCCCTTTTCAATTACTGTGAATGAAATTTTGGGATAATCCCACTCGACAAAGTCACACTACTCTACTAGTAAGAACCATGTACATGCAATGATGAATTTGTATCCAAATCCCAAGGAGGCTTGTATTAAAAATACATAAGGATCTACCATCCATCCTACTTCACACTCTCACGATATCTTAATTTCTATCTCTGTTCTCCCATGCCCTTTGTTCAATCCCTTTGCTCAAGTGAGTGATTTTTTTGCATAAATCTAATCTGTATCTCTCCTCAATTGAAAATCTCCAAGGGATCGTAAATTTGAAAATATGGAGCGAGCATACATTTATCTTGACATTTCTTCATTTTGATCTTTCAAGCAGTGCATGCAAATGCAGGCAATGCCTTTGGATTCCTAGTGTTCATCTACAAAAAAAAATCCACAAGAAATATGTTCTTGTGGCAACAAGTTCCTTAACATCATTTTTGTTTAAAATTCATTACTTATTAGTTGCTTACCTTTTATAACATCCCTATTTGTTTAGAAATCATTATTTTCTATTTGTTTTCCTTTCTGTCCCCATGTGCAGCGAAGAGTTTCATAATGGAATAGAAATATTTTACATAATAAGTCATCTGTAAAACATTTGTCATTAATTTTTCATTTAAACTATTCATCACTTTGTATTGGAACATTTCAGTAGTAATTTGATAGCATGACCATTTTCAAACACTTTGTGTACCCAAAGAAACTTCTTGGGATCATCCTATGGAAAATATTAGGGCAACTAATATTTCTATGAACATCTATTTATGTGGGTATTATAAGTTTGGATGACGTCTCTAGCTTCCCAAAAAATTTATTTACTTTTACAAAATTATTGTCAAGGGATTGGGGATAGCCACAAGGAAGTAGGTTTCTTTCTAAAAAAGGACCGAGGGTGCCTAATGGAGGAAATATATCGCTTAGCCTTTCCCTCAACCTGTGGAAGCACACATGAGATCAATGCTCTCAAAAGTTGTAGTGTTACAATATTATACTTCCTATTACCTCCATTAAAATACAATTCATATTAGACATGGACCAGATAGTTCTCCATAGCAGATCTTGTAAGAGTAGCGTTTCACTCTCTACTTATATTAAAAATATCTTCATCATAATGCATAATGAAGACATAATTTCAATGTCTTTTCTCGGATTTACAAAAGAATAAAATGAAATGATAAACAATAGTATACTTTCTTGTTGTCTCCTGAAAATCATTCCTAAAATGTTAGCTTAATCATTGACCAAGATTAAGCTTTTTTGGTTGTGTAGAAGAAATAATGCTACTATGAGAAAGACTTGCTTATGTAATCTTATATTTTGTGCTTCGAAGTATAACGAAAATCTATGTATTCACCAGCAATAAGAAAACTATTATCTTAATTTTATGTAGAAGTATGATGCATTGATGAGGAAATATGTCACATTGTGACAATATACTCTAATATATTTAGTGTCAAGACTATTTATCCATTATTGCAAGGTACATTAGTTATATTTTTCATTTAAATTGATATTTCCAAGGGTCTAAACAAGGTGCAATATATTTGAAGTTATAAAATTATTTAAAATGTTATATAAAATTTTGTTCGTTTGAATAGGAGGAAAATTTTTCTATTTGATTTATGGCATTGTCATTATGATGATCTAGGAATTTCCATCTCTTATTTGGCTTTCCATAATACTAGTATTAAATAATTGAGGTTTGGGATCAAAGGTTCCTTTTCTCAAATTTTTTCCTCTTGAAGGGAATTTTTCCTAACAGATACATACTGAAAATAAATTTCTTTCTCTTGTTCACAAAAAAGTCTGCCATTTTCAATCAATTCAAATGAAATCTTGGGATAAATCCATTGGACCAAGCTGCATTACCCAACCAGTAATAACCATGTACATGTAATGAGGAATTTGTAGCCAAAGCCCAATGAGAATTGTATTAGAAATACCTAAGGATCCACCTTCCATCCTGCTTATTACATATAAATCTCATGATAGCTTGATTTTTATCTCTGTTTTGCCATGCCCATCATTCAATCCCTTTACTCAAGTGAGTGAATTTGTTGTAGGAATCGAATTCATGTATATGCCTAATTGTTTTCATTTCTTAATTAAAACATTAGTTTTATTTTCAAATCACATATCATTCTCATTTATTTCATTTGGCTCGTTTCTTAGGTCTGAATTTTGTAGGAATCCACTTTTATTCCTATGGAATTTTTACCAATCCCATGAGATGGAGTAGCTAAAACAATTTCCAACTCATGATTTCTTGGAACATTTTGGATTTATTTATATGAGTCTGAGCTCTGAGAAACATGTGAATGCTTAGTTCCACTTGGTCCTTGATTATTTCTCTTTTCCTCATTTTGCTTCTCACTGGTCGAGATAAAATTTGTGTTGTTGCGAATGTCTGCCTATTTATTTTGGTCCTTATGATTCTCTTCTCCCTCCATTTGATAACCTTGACTATTTTGTGTTTCTGAATGTTGTTGGGTCTCATCCATTTCTTCATCCTCAACGTATGAAGATGTAGGATCTAGGAATTTACATCCTGTTTGTTTTGATTGTCTTTTCTTCATCATTTTATTTGTTTGATTGCATGTATTCTGCAAGTGCCGTGTTGTATGGTAGATCCTACACCTAAAAGTCGTATTTTTAAAATATAACCATTGTGTTCACACGAACTCTTGATGCCTCAAATGAATCCGACTGCGAATTCCTTTGCTTAAATTCATTTCCACATATATGCGAACAAAAGTGAAGATATATTTATCCATTCTTTCATGATCCAACTTCAGGAACCTTCCCAATGTGTTACCAATGATTTCTAGAACCTGATGGTCCCAATAGGGAAGAGGAAGGTTATGTAGCCTTACCCAAACTAACATTTTTTTTACCACCATTATGCTAGCATCGAATCCTAGAAACCATGGTGTTACAAAGAGACCCGCCCTTCCCCAAAACCATGGTCCTTCATTTATGACATGTTCAAAGTCTTTATGTTTTTCAAAATTAACCACAAAAATACCTTTGGCATAGAGATAAATATCAACATATCTAGTCCATTTGTGGAATATACACTCATTTAGATATTTATATTTGGGCCAATAACCATTAAATCGACATATGACAACTTTTTCTTAAAGGATAGTGAGAATACCACTTACTTCTGGAATTTTTGTGGCTAAAACTAGGGCTTTTTTAATACAGAAGTGTCCTCAGACACGTAATTTTATTAATAATGAGAAAAGAAATTACATAGAAATTGATAGAATTTACAAATGTAAACTTCCACTAATTTTCAATTAGGAAAATAGCCTATTTATAAGCTACATGTCCTAACTTAATTTAGTTATGGACCACTTGATAAAACAACAAGTGCCCATTTACAATAAATGATCTTTTGTCCAATCTACTAACTTTATTCCTATTTTAGAGCCTAATATACGACTCTATTCTAGGGTCCTATATTTTCTAACAATATTTTATTTCTAAGTGCCTCTAATATTTATTAAATATTCTCATTTATTAAATATTTTATCCTAACTTTACATTATGATATTTGGATCATCTAACACCCACTCTATGATCCAAAGATACATTATAGCATATACCAAGTTCATCCCTGAACTTAGTAAATTTTATTCTGCCAAGAGGTTTGGTGAAGATATTGGAGGTCTGATCTTCTGAAGGACAATAAATCAGCTTGATGACATCCTTTGCAATGAGTGATCTGATATGATGATACTTGGTGTCCACATGCTTTGTATTTGAATGAAAAACTGGATGCTTGGCAAGATTTATTGCTGACTGGTTGTCAATGAACAATGATGTAGCTTCTGCTGGAGGAATTCCCAAGTCTTGTAAAACTCTACGCAACCAAACAATATCACATGTTTCTTCCCATGCTGATATGTACTCTGCTTCTGCCAAAGAATTGGCCATTGTAGCTTGCTTCTTTCAACTCCAAGGCACTGCAACTGACCCCATGTTCATTAAATAACCTGAGGTTGATGCCCTATCATCAATACTGCCAGCAAATTCAGTTTCCTGAAAACCCACCAAGTACAAAGTTTTTAGTCTTTTTGTAAAGAAGACCAAAATCTGTTGTTCCTTGGATATAATGAAGAGCTCGTTTGGCTAAATTCCAGTGGTTGTCTCGTGGTTCTTGCATAAAGCGGGAAAGAATACTGATGGCATCAGAAATATCTGGTCAAGTAGTTGTCACGTAAATCATGACGGAAATCAACTGTCGATAAGTAGTGTTATCCACCATTTCCCCCCCTTCAAATTTTTAATGTTTCAAGTTTTATTCCATGGGGGTAAGAACAAGTTTTCAATCCTGCATTCCAAATCATTGAACAACTTATGCTGCATACTTAATCTGAGAAATGAAGATATGATGTGGTTATTGGAATACTTCAACTCCGAGATAGTACTGAAGTAGTCCCAAATCTGTCATCTTAAAACCTACAGGTAACTCATTTTTCAACTATGAAATGTGATCATCATTGTTTCCAGTGATAATCAAATCATCTACTACATAACTAGAATCACCAGATTTTTAAATTTTTGGTGTACATACAAGGTATCATCAAATTCACTTCGTTGAAAGCTAAATTTCCGAAGGTATTCGTCCGTTTTGGCATACCAAGCTCAGGGATCTTGTTTTAACCCATATAAGCCTTTATCAGTTTGCATACTTTCTGTTCTTGTCCTTCAATTTCAAAACCTGGTGGTTGTGTCATATACACTTCTTCCTATAAATATCCGTTGAGGAAAGCGCTTTTTACATCCATCTGATGAAATTTCCATCCTTGCTGAGCTGTTAAGCCAAGTGTGAGTCAGATGTTGTTCCATTTAGCTATAGAGAAAATGTTTCCTCATAATCAATCCCTTCCTGCTACACAGAACCCTTAGCAACAAGTCTTTCTTTGTGATTGTTGATATCTCCATTTTTCTTGTACTTAATTCAATAAACCCATTTGCATATGATGGGTTTAACATTCCGAGGACAATCAAAAAGTTTCCAACTATTATTATCTAAAATTGCCTGATATTCATCAACCATAGCCTCTTTCCATTATTTATGTTTTATTACCTCTTGATAAGTAAATGGTTCAGTAAAATCATTTTCTATAAAGGCAAAATTTCATTCATTTATTTGTGATCCCCTTGTTCCTGTTTTATTCTGTTCATTAGGCTTTACATCTTTCAAAAGTTGAACCGCCCATTTTGGAAATTGATGTTCACTGGTTTGAGATTATAAAAAATCACTATCATTGTAAAGAGGGTTGATGTAAACTAATGTTTGTTGATCAACCATGGATTTCAGGGGCAGAGAGTCACTGTCAGAAGAACTACTGCTGCTAGGAGTTTTGGATGAACTGCCAGAAGACCCAAACAACGCTGGTGAAGAAGATGGACTAGATGAATCATTTTCAGATGAAGGAAACTCAAGTTCATACCAATTTTGTGAATTTGGTTGACTTTGTAGATTTCCTTTTCTTTTATCACCTTTTGTTTCTAACTTTTGAAGAACACTTTCAACTTATTCAGCACTCTCACTGTCATTTTCATCAAAAATCACATTCCTTCTCACAATAAATTTCCCATTATAAAAAATTTGGTACCCTTTCTTCTCATAAGAATACCCAATCATTATGCACTTCAAGCTTTGTGACTCAAGATTAGTTTGTTTTTCCTTCTGAACTAAGGCATAAAATACTGATCCAAAAACTCTGAGATGTTTAACCTAAGGTATGAAGCCAAACCATGCTTCATAAGGTGTGATTTCGTTTAAACAAGCAGTGGGAGACCAGTTCCTTAAGTAGACAGTGGTATGAATTGCTTCAGCCCAATATATAGGACTTCGCTTTTTGAAAGCTAACATAGATCTCTCCATTCCTAAGAAGGTGCGATTCATTATTTCTACTACTCCATTTTGTTGTGGAGTGTAGACATTGGTAAAATGTTGTTGTATGCCATTATCCATGAAATAAATTTTGAATTCATTTGAAGTGAATTCTCTGCCATTGACAGTTTTAAGAGTGCAAATATTCTCATTTACTTCATTTTCAATAAGTTGGAAAAAAAATTTGAACTTTTCAAATGCTTCTGACTTTTGTTTTAAAAAATATAGCCAAGTCATCATGCTAAAATCATCAACAAAGAGTAAGAAATATCTGCATCCTCCTAGCGAAGTTTGTAAGGGTCCACAAATATCACTGTGAACCAATTGCAAATGTCTTTTTTCTTGCCATGAACTTCTGGGAAAAGTGTCTCGATGTTGTTTTTAATAAATGCAAGCTTCACATTTTTCATTTTCCCTTTTGAAGGTTGGAAGTCATTTAACCATTCCTTGTTTTTGTAACTGAGAGAGACTATCAAATTTGAGATGGCCATATCTTACATGCCACAATCTGATCAGTGAAAATTCTATACTTGCTGCTCCTGAAAATTTAGAATGCCTTGGAATAACTATCCTTTTCATCCTTAACAATTTTCCATATTCATAACATGTCACCACTTTTTTCATGTTTTCTTTGACCGAGTTAATTTGAACTAGGCCATCATCCATAATCACCATATGTCCTACTTGTCGAATCGTGACTAAAGATAGAAATTTTTTCTTAAATGTTCAGACATACCATACATTTGAAATTATTATTTCTCTAATGCCCAGTAGAAAAAATTTAACTACACCTTTGCTAGAAGGATTATGTTTTTTTTAATCAGCTAGATAGATTGAATTGAGATGGAATTTTTGGAAGCTCCAAAAGAAATCTCATCAAAAATTCATGTGTTAAGTTGCTCCTGTATCTATAATCCATGAATCTTCCTAATCACTTCTAAGAAAGGTTGAAACCTGTAAAGTTGTTTATTGTGTGTTGGTGAAGACATATTCTGAACAATCAGGATCATCTTCATCATTTGTAAAATATGCAGAGTTTGGATGAAACCTGGGAATTTTATCAATGGAAGTTCTGTAATCTTCAACATAATGTCCAACTTTGTTACATCTCCTGCAAATAATTTTACTGAAATCTCTACCTCTGCCTTCATACTATCCTCTGCCTTCATACTTTTCTCTGCCTTTGCTTTGGCCTCTGTTCTGAGTTTTTCCTCTACCTAGACTTTGTCCTCTTCCTTCATTATATCCTCTACTTTTATTGTTTCCTCTTCCTTGAAAATTGCTCCAGCTTGAATTGTAGCCTCTGTTGAAATTGTTTCCTCTACTTTGGCTGCGACCATGGCCTTGTACATTGTGGGCTGCTTGACTTTGATTGAAATGTACTCTTCCTCGGTTTCTTGAACTATCATCTAAGGAGTTAATTGTGCTAGCCTCTGTGAGGAAGACATCTTCCCCAATCTATTTCTTCTTCCCAAGGTTTTTGTTATGTTGGGCTAACATATCAATCAATTTATCAAAATTTGTCTTCTCTAACATTCCAGCGACTTGCAAAGTTTCCAAAAAATGTACGTAGGATGATGGAAATCCAACAATTAAAATTGTAGTCAAGAAACTTTCATTGACAGCTTGAAAACCAACATTTATTATTTCTTCCTTGATGTTTGTAAGTCGTGAAATATATTCAAGAACATCACCACCTTCAGGAATTTTTTTTTCAAGAAATTTTAATTGAAGGTAAACCTTCTTTGATTCAAGTTGTGTATCAAAGAGATCTTTGAATGTACGCAAAGAAGTCCATGCATATGAGGCGTTTTCAATATGAATATACATTTCATTATTAACTGAAGCCTTTATAAGAGCTAATGCCTTGGAATTTTTGATTTCCCATTTTGCAAGTGAAGTTGCATATGTTGGTTTATTAAGCTTAATATCACCATCGCATATTTCATGCCACAATTCATTATATATGAGAGTGCTTTCAATTAGACATTTCCATGTCTTATAAAAATTTCACCCCTTCAAGCTTATCAGAATCAAAGAACAGATTAATTAACTTTGACATTGTAGTGTTGAATCAGTGCACCAAAATAATCAAGCATAAGAAAAAATGAGAAACTCGTCACACGAAACACGCCACACAAAAAGAAAATTATCTATCGGGGCTTGGCCTTGACCCTCGTATAGTTGTTGAAAATGGAGAAAAATGACTAAGCTTTGCACTTGGATCTAGTCAATTTCTCGTTGAGTGTTTACAATTAAATATTTGAAAAATTTGACCATTTGACAATGCCGATAAATTTTTTTTCTTAAAAAAAAATTCTACCCACCTCAAAGTAAAAAATTACTTCGAGTTACAATTTTAGCATCTCAAGTTTAAAAATGTACATCTTATAACTCCAAATTTTACAAAATATTACAATAATCCTTGTCACTCCAAAAATAAAATAATAAAAAATTACATGAAATATATATCCCTTAATCCACTTATTTATCCTTCAATATTATCTCTTTGTTGGGCACCTTGAACGCCACACTTTGTCCCTTCATCATTTATCCTTCAATCATTTTGCTACTTTTGTAAGAAACAAGGTCATTTTCTCTTCAAGGGCCTGTTGGGCATGAGGGTCTCCCTGAGAAGCTTCAAAATCTATATAGAAAACGTACTCGAACTGCTTTACTATGGCACTTCCCTTGGCATCGATGTCGAGAACTCTAAGAGGGGCGCTAGCTTATAGATTCACCTTGATGGTTTATATGAGACGTGAGAACCGGTTCATTGAGGGATAATAGAATCAAATAATGATTGCCAACTCTTCCTCGGTGTGGAGAATATGTTTCTAGAACACCATTTCACCTGCATTCCCTATGGCTTCCAAGGATGGGAAGGTGTCAGATCTGTCTTTTACCACAATACACAAATTCAGATATACTGGAAAAAAAATTCTAACAGGGAGCCGTGGGCATGAACAAGTGGCGATACCTGACAACCATATTCAACTAACCCAAAGCCCAAGTGATTCCGGAGGTCACGTGGAGAGATCTTAATATGGAGGCACTAGGGCAACCAGTGCTGCCATCAAGTATTTGAGGATTGCATCTAAGGAAGGAAAGTTGAGCGAAGACATGGAACTTTTCAGAAAAGTACAGAAACAAGAAAGCACGCCAAGTGTTTAATAAAATGCCTGAACGGGATTGTGCATCATGGAATTATATGATTTATGGATTGTCATACAATGGCCTTGCAGATGAGGCGATTCAGTTGTTTGGGCAGATGAAATAGGATGGTGTGAGACTGAATGGAAACAATTTCCTCAGGGTGCTTTTGGTGTGCAATCGGTTGGGACTGATGGATGAAGGCCAGAGGTACTATGAATCGATGGATAAAGAATATGCACTCATGTATTCCATGTAGCACTATGTGTGAATGGTTGATCTTCTGGGTCGCGCCGGGCGGTTGGAGGATGCAGAGGATTTCATCAGTAAGATACCAACAAATCAAAGTGTTATGGTTTGGGAGACACTGTGCAATGCCTGCAAGAGCCACAAGAATGTAGATATGGAAAAACGGGCTGCAAAGAAGATCAGCGAGTTGGAACCAAATAGAGTTGTGTCGAGGTCAAACTTAAGTGGTGGTGGTGTAGGTGGCATGTGGGCTAATAGAAACAATGGTGCTCATACAAGCAACGTAGGATGAAAAAAATGAATCTTAAAGAAATGATATTCAGATGATAAGCAGTAAATTTATTTTCCCTAAACAATACATTTGACAAAATTGCATACCCATTCAATTGATGAACAATTTACTGGAGTTTTCCATAGGCTTATAGACCTGGAATCTCATTCTCTCGTCAACTGTATTAGTGAAGCTCTAATACCACAATAATACAGAAGTGTCCTCAGAAACGTAATTTTATTCATAATGAGAAAATAAAGTACATAGAAATTGATAGAGTTTACAAACGTAGACTTTCACTAATTTTCAATTAGGAAAATAACCTATTTATAAGCTACATGTCCTAACTTAATTTAGTTATGGACCACTTGATAAAACAACGAGTGTCCATTTACAATAAATGATCTTCTATCCAATCTACTAACTTTATTACTATTTTAGAGCCTAAGATATGACTCTATTCTAGAGTCCTATATTTTCTAACAATATTATATTTCTAAGTGTCTCTAATATTTATTAAATGTTCTAATTTAATAAATATTTTATCTTAACTTTACATTATGATATTTGGATCATCTAACATTTTTCCATATTCTAAACGATGTACAACCTTGGTATTGTCAGATTTCGATTTTTTTGTCCTCGGTGGAAGCATTCCCTCTAAAATCATCCTTGAATAAGGTCAGAGCCTTTCTAGCCAAAGATGATCTAGGTGTGAAACACGCTCCCGAGGCACTACCTTGCAATCTTAAACTCGGGATAATTGTGGTGTTTATTTGAGTGCCATAGTCCTCCAAATGGAACAAATCCTGCCTCACTTTCCCTGAATAAATCAAACTTTGAAAAGGAGGAGGAATACCTGTAATATTTAAGATACTTTATTTTAGATCTAATACTAGATCAATTCTCCTCACCCTTAAAACTTTTTATTTTCCAGGAATGGTTTTGATAAAAAACTGAACAAACTCCTCTAGATATGCTTCATGCGATATCCTTTCTATTTTTCTTTTGTTTGGATTAGTCCCTAGAAAATATTGAGATTTTTCCTTGTAGTTCAAATCTCAGGCTCCATGGCTCTGATCTGAGCATATTAATGCCTAAAATGTAGACCTTGAGTGCATTTGACTCAAATCCCACGAATCCAATCCAAATTTAATCTCGATACAAACACAAATATTTACCTAGGATATGATATTGCATGCACTGGACCAGGCTGTGATGTCCTCAGGATGGTGGGGTTCGGGGACAATAAGGTCACCAATCGCAAGGCATTTCAGTAGAGTGTGGCCGAACATTCCCACAACCGCATGTTGATTCCAATTACGATCTATGGCCAACATCTTCATGATGTGTTCTCATACCTTCTTCGAGCCGAATTGGGTAGACGGATTCCTTGTTGAGACAAAAATGGATCCTGCAACTGCAAGGTTTACGAACCCATGAAATTTTGAAACCATCGCCCCTTCCGTATTCTTAGGAAATACAACTATTATTTGGGAAACATGCATTGTATCATCTCGGATTAGGTTTTTTTTCTCTGCATCTTTTCAAAGGGAAACTACGACGCTTGAGTTGCGCAGGCGCCCTGCGGATTCTTTCTCTCCTCGAACACTAATTTCCTCCAAATTTTACTATAGTTAGATCACATACCATATCACATTTTTCTTTCATTCGTTCTCTTCTTCCATATGGAATATCGACTTATGAAGTTTTCTTTGCAACATCTTGTGAAAACTCTAGTTTAGACACATGAGAAACGCATGGTTGATGGGAATTTTAAGGGTACACATCGTAAAAAGAATTTATGCTATCTTCACCATCGCAAGATGGGACATTCAATAATGACTGCAACATGAGTTCATTATTCATTATACAATAATTTTGGAGCTTTATACCTACCATTCACATACACATATACCTTAAATTATTTGGAACAAATAACATAACACATTTGGATAAATCTTTATCCTTTCACTGAAAATATAGTCTGTGAATGAGAACTTCACATAATGTCAACTTCGCTTCGGGTCTTCATTTGTTTAATTGTATTTTGTTTAGTCATGTGCTTTGTTTATTTAGGGTTGTAAGTTTTCAATTTCTGTATAGGATAGGGTTATTTTATTTTAGTCTTGTGTTTATATGTGCGGAAAATTATTAAACCATGCGAGGTATGAACTTTGTAAATTCAACGTAAATATTTCAAAATTTTACCTAAAAATAGTTTCATCCATATAGACATTTTCTATTTTCTTATATATGTGTGTGTGTGTGTGTGTTTTATATGTGAAATTGTATGTTAACCAAAAAAAAATTACGAAGAACATCATTAAAATACTTTATTAAATATAAACATTCAAATAAATAAATAGTTTTATTTATGTTTTATATGGTAGTTTTAATATTGAAAAGAGACATGAGATAGGTGGCCATCAAGTCCATGAATACCTGATGAAGAAGCAATGTTGTGGCCATACCTAGCTAATAGTTTACGGTATTGAATAAGAATGTTGTAATTATGTTTTTTTGTATCTTTGGCATTGTTATGGTAGTGCTAGTATTACCATTGTCATGATGATGCCATGACATAACATTGCTAGTAAAATGTTGCAACTTTCTTATTTTTGTTACAATGTTGTAGTTCCACCTTGTTGTGAAAATGCTATGACTCACTCTTGTTAATACATTGTCCTCATTCCACCTTTCTAGAATAATGCTGTTATCCATCATTATTGTGATTGTGTTGCAAATGTATTATTTTTGTCACTATTCTATGACTTGACTGTCATTGCTACAATGCTAGGAATCCAGCATGTTGCAAAAATGTTATGGTTCTTCCATTTTTTTTATAGTGATACAATTGCACCGTCCTATTATAGTGTTGTGATCTGTCATTGCTGATACAACACTGCAGCTCTACTGCAACATGATGGGTCATTCCATGCTATGATTCCACATGTATTATAGGACTATGTGGAAAATCAATGTTCCATATATGCAAGGAAATGATGATTGGTTTGGGAAACAAGTGAGGAATCTGAACCACTATGATTGTTTAGTTTCAAAACCGTTGTTTAAGAGAAAGGAATGGAAATAGTGTGACGAAATAATGACTACATTGGGAATTCATGAGGAATTTGAATCATTGTGACTAGTGAATTTACCAACCATCATTTAAAAACAACAAATCGACAGAGGAATATAGAATAGGGGAGAGATGGAACAAAAAGGGATAATAACTCATGAAGCTAGAGAGTAATTATAAAACATAGGGAAGATGAAAAACTAGTTGCATTTAAGATGAAATAAATGGTGTGTATGCAAAGTCATAGTAAAAAGTAGGAATTCACAGAGATTGTTGAATAAATTGATGTGTATGTGAATAATAAATGAAAAAAAATCATGTTATTGCCTCTAATATTGTTTCATGTAATCTCTTCATTTCTCACTATATGTGTTAGTCTTTAAATTATGTTAATGCTAGCATATAAACGATTGTGGCTAGAGATATGATTCATGCAATGGTTGTATATAACGTTTTATGGTAATTTATTCTAGGTAATATAATAGCTCATATAAGAGATTGAGATCGATTTCTTATTAGTGGTTATATAGAGCATGTTGTGAAAGGACTTAATATCATTTTTTCACCAAAATTGTTGGAAGGAAAGTTGTGAGAAACCAAGCCTAATAAGGCTCGTGGATGTTAGTCGTTCTTGCGCACCTCGTCACTCCTGTCAACAATTTTTTTTTTATACTTAACTTATCCATTGATATTAGTAACAATTAAATTTACTATAGTTACTTTCCTATTACACTAGTAACTCCTTGTTACTAAATATGCATGTTATTATTTTCTTTTTTGTGGTTATGACAACATTTGCAAAAATATAATAGATATATCTGGATATGATGATGAAAATAGAGTTAAAAAAAAGGAAAATGAAAAATACTACCAAACTTACAAGAAAAAAACATTTACGCATAAATCAAGTACTCTTCTTCATAGTAACATGAATCTATGATGTTCTTATCTTTGTTAAGCACACTTTTACTCCAAATATTGTATTCATATCCTAATCCTAAACGTTCCCAACATCAATTACCTACAAGAAGAAGGGTCATTTAGCCACACATTAGCACCACAATTTGTAAAGGATTTGAGAAATCTTTACTTTTCAAATAGTGGTGCAAAAGTGGTGATAATGTGGGGATACGCAAGTGGTGCTATGTTGTCTGGTGCAAAAGTGGAGTTAATAAAAAATATTAAATTTGGTGTTAAATGCATATGTGGCATCCCATGGTGTATGGTGCAAACCACCAAAAACCAATCTGACGTGGATCAAGATTTTGTGATGCAAAGCACCAAAACCAATTTTACAAAAATTAAAAATTTATCATAAAAATATCAAAATTATTATAATAATAATAAATTGTATATGGTGCAAAGCACCATAAAATAAAAAATGGTGCAAAAAAAATGATTTTTTTTTATTATTATAATAAAATTGTATATGGTGCAACGCACCATAAAATATGAATTGGTGCAAAAAAAAAATAGCCTCCTTTATTTAGAAAGGTTATATATTGCATGTGGTGAGTATCTTGGGAAGAGTTTGATTTTATTACCAAAAAAAAACATTTTGACCATTTTCTTATGCTTAAATCCAATTACCATAAATATATTTAATTAATATCAAATGTATTAACACAATTGAAGTATCTCATAGTTACATCCAAAAATTTTAATTCATTGTGTACAATAAGACTATGGTAGTTTTTTTTGTGCTTGGCTACATTATGGCAAATATCAATTACAAGTAATGGAAGAGTCTCTCCATTGAAACATTCACATGATTCCAAGTTGATGGGCATAATAAATTTACATAATATAAGCAGTGTCATTTCAATTCCAAGCATCATAGAATTTTTGTTTGAGTGAAAATTTGAAGAAGGCATGATATTTCAAAATTTTATGTTTTTCTAATCTATCACATATCTTTCTAGTTGTGAAAAAATATATTAAATGGATATCTTTCACATTAAATGAATAATTACAAAGTAATAACAATATCTACATATGTTAAAATTTTAAGTATATTATACAACAACCATCTTTCACATTAAATGAATAATTACAAAGTAATAACAATATCTACATATGTTAAAATTTTAAGTATATTATACAACAACCAAAACGATGAGTATATAAAAAAAAGATAATTTAATTAAAGAAAATAAAAGTTCTACATATGTTCCAACATTGATTATCAAAAAATCACTTTTCATTTATTAATATAATGAAATGTCTTAGGTCTTGAAATTTGTTTATTATGAGATATGAAAAAAATGAAACTGATAATTCATTTGAAATCATTTGTATTGCTCATCCTTAAAAGAAATTGTGTCGCTGCCTGCATGGAAAAATCATAAAAATAAAATTATAAACATAAGTTTGTGAATAAAAATACATAAATGAAATAAACGGAGAAAAACACAAACAATAACTTCAATTGAATTGAAATAAACCATAAAAAGTGTGTGCATTTAATGGTATTTCATAACTAAAGTATCCTATTGATTTAAAAAATAACTAAAGTGAACTAACCAAACATATGGTAAGGTTGAAGCATGATTCAAAGTTCAGCTTCATCTTCTCTTTCATCATGTTGATCAGTTACCTAAAACACATATAAAATAAAATAAGATCAACACAACTATAAATTGTATTAATTGAAACTTTCATTTGCATATACTTCTTTCATATTATAAAAATTTACCTAGAACAAAAAAATTATAGGTCAAAAATTACCTCATAATCTATAACAGGTTGAAATCCATCTTTAATCTTTTGATGAATGAGAGCAGATACACCATAGCATGAAGCAAAATCTTTGTCATCTTCAGACATTTTAGTATTGAAAACCTGCAACTATATTTTAAA
>JAXQQM020089664.1:0-34548 GCA_034641835.2 Pinus albicaulis
TTTTTTTTTCTGAATATGGCTACTTCTATATTGATACAAAATAGTGTTACATAGAGACCGAAGCCTCGAGAATTCCAGCCCATTGATGCAGCATTCTCGCTTTACAAACTGGACAATGTTCATCACAAAATTTTGGAAGTAGACTCTGAAAACTTTGTAGAACAGTAAGACTGTCTGTTCCTAACAAGTGTTTGACTTCTATGACAGAATTTTGAACAGACCTGAAAAGTAAGACCCCTGTGGAGTAGGCCATAGTAGCCATATTTTTACAATTTCGTATCATAGTTTAAACAAAAATGACTGTATTAGCCTGTGACAAAAGTCTTGACCTGGACATATAGCAGAGTGTAGTTCCCACGTAGGGGAGACCATCCATAAACCAAAAGGAAACCCATAAGAGCAGTAGCAGAAATAAACATTAACATAGTACTGAAGAAAGACACCTTCGGGTCGACGAAAGCCAAAATGCAGAAGCGCAGACCTGGAACCACGTTACTGAGCAGAGGGAGGATCTTCCTCGACAATGAGACATCCGAAATTGTAGGGGTCCTCATCAGCAGGAGGTGGAGCACCATGGCGCGCTTGATCCCCATCAGGTGGAGCCGAAGGATTTGCCTCAACGTCCAAGTTGGCAGCTTTGTCCGGAGAAGAGACATTCTGCTGAATGTCCGCCTGAAGATTGCGATGCTCTGCCCCCACTGTGGGCTCCTGAGAAGCCACCGAGGCGGCGTGAAACTGGTCCGAAGTAGCCTGATCAGAGGGGGCAGCCCGAAGGTCAATGGTGACTGTAGCCAAGAGGGAAGTATTGTTGACGCTGCAGGGGAAATGAAAGCGGGCATGGTGGGAGTGAGCCCGAGAGGACAGGCGGAAGTGCCCAGCAGGACTGAACCGATTCCGGCCTCTGCCACGGCCTCTTCGTGGAGCAGGAATGCGCATAGGACCAAATTCTGAAGAATACGATGAGGAATCGGAATTGGAAGATGAGGACCTGTTTATGGCGCGCCCAATGGCACCCGCTCGCCTGCAACGCATCCTCGGGCGTAAGCGAGGCATGGATTGAGCGATATGGACTTGCTGTTGACAGGAATCGAAGGAGGACGAGCGCTGAAGGTTGCAGGAGGCACTGTTCGAGAAGTGGAAGCCTGGTAGAATGTCAATACAACAATTGATAGCGCAACGAGCCCCCGTGCTGGTGCGTGAGCTGCGCTCAGCTGCAGCAGGGGAACAACAAGCTCTGAGGGGCTGAACATACAAGCAATTTCCAGAATCCTCCATCGTAAATGTAAAAATGATCTGGTATCGGGGATAGAGCTCCCCTGGATCCACATTTAATTGCCGGACAGTGTCATTTAAGTTCATATGCATGCGAGGGTGGGTGGCGGTGGTGGTGAGCCACGCGCCAACCCATGTGCCCCCCTGCACACCATTAATCTCCCATTCCACCCGCATCCGGGATCTTCAATGTCTTATTAGTTCAATAACAATTCCACTAGATTCCAATAAAAATCATAATAAAATTTAGTAATCACTTAGTATTTACTTTAGATCAATATTGATATTGATTGCCTATAGAACATCATCAACAATATGCACAAGAAGACAAGCCAAGACAATGAACACGAGATTTAGGCTAATGCCAGGACAAAACCCCACATGGTGGAAAACCCAACTTATTGATAAATATCAAATGTTTAGCAGAGAGAGAAGATCCAATTTAGTACAATCGATGACAAAGTCAAATTTAGACTTTGACTATCCAAATAAACATGACATATTAGAATCCAATGTCAAATAAGAAGCCCATTGATCCAAATCAACATTGATCAAAATATGCACTCGACATAAGTTCTAATTAGCTTCAAAGTTCCCTAGCTAAGTCAACACTAGTCAAAGTATAGTAAAAATAACTACAATAATATCTCAACTTACCTTTCCATTCTTCATCCCATCTTCTTTCACCACAAGAATCGATCCCACAGATCTCCCACTGAACAGGGTCTACCACAAGCCCGAGAAAAAAACCCTCAACAACAAAGATGTCCCCTTGAAGCCGAAACAGCTCTGATCCCAAATGTAGGTTTTAACCCTGAACAGAAATTATCTACACACGAATCTTATAACAGAAAATAAACAATAGCGAGAGCATAAAACATAAAACAGATAAACACAGAGATTTTCCCCTGGATCCCAAATTGGGACAACCAGCTTGATTTTTCATTATATTCCTTTTAGTGTTACAATACATATGTATACATGCAGAAGCATACATAAACCCCAATCCATTAACCCTGGGGTAGAACATAACCGTAGTTCCCTTGACCGGATCTACAAAATATCATGGGAAAAACCATCATGCCCAAAACCATGCAAAACTCCATGAACAAAACCATGGGTAGGTATGCCCACCATATTTGGGTCCACCCCTATCCTTCGGTCTGCCCAACTATTATTGGGCCGCATAAAAAATTCTATGGCAATCGCCTGATTCATGCAAGGGGGAAACCACCCCTGGTAAACCCATCGGCTGCAGGGGACGCTGCCCCTTGTGAGTCTCATACACCTATTAATTCTTGCTTCTATTCATGGAAATAATATAACACATTACCACCAGGAAAAATCCTCTTACTTTGATCATCGTAAGCTCAACATGTCAATAATAGATTTTACTTGCAAGCAAAATTGAAGGCATACTCTGACCAATTTAAGAGGCTCAAATAAACATGTTCTCTAGGCTTTTATTGTGTAAACTACTAATGCAGCATACCGTTTATGAATCTTGCTTCATACAATGCTTTCCGCAAACATAACATTTTACCAAACCAATATGCTCAGCCTTACATAAATCAATATTGTGCAATCGTAATCTAACCAAGTATGTTTATCAAGCCCAAATGTCAAATCAAATCCATAGAAGTTACTTACTAATATCACTATGAAACTCTTCATACTTAGATTTTCAAGTAAAGCTACACCAAAATACCATGTTACAACCTTATCTATTTTCATGTCAACAATCGTCATTAACAATGTAAACTTTGAAACGAGAATGGAAACAAGTACCTGCTTTTTTCAGGTAGCAAAAAATCATTTGATTTTGAAAAGTGCTAATTCAGAATACTCTTAATTTTTTTTTAGCATGTTTTTTACACATTAAATTTTTTAATGTACCAAGTATAAACATTATTTTTAAAAATTTAGTGATTTTTATGTTGATTTTGAAAAGTGTTGATGTCAGCATCCTCTGTTTTTTTTAGAAGACTTATTTTTTACTTTAAATTTTCTAATGTATTTAATGCTTATAATTATTTTCACTTACATATTTTGTTTAAGTGTTTTTTCGTATTTATTTTCTTTGCTTTTTTTTTTTTTTTTTTTAGTGAGATATTTGATTTTTGAATTGTCAAAAAAACAAAAAGGGTAAAAAATTTAAAGTGTCAATCTTCCTAATTATATATTACAACAATATTTGATTGCACGGAAATGATTACCAAAAGCAAGAATTTTTAGCAATTTACATTAAAAAACACATTTTGAATATAGAAATAACTACAAATATACACATTTTGCATCTTTTCGCTAAAACTGACATGTTAAATAAACCATTTTTATAGGAAAAAAGTAACAAAAAAAGTATAAAAATTAGCAATTTTTGTTAATTTTATGTGAAAAGTTAATAATAATTACAGTTTTTTTCAAAACTTAAATGTTTCGCATAAAAATGAAGTGGAAATCACATTATACAAATATTAAACATATAATAACAACAATTGAATATTTATTTCTTCTCATAAAATGTCAAAGTCAAAAAATTATAAGTATAACTTATGAATAGTTACAAAAATTGAGCTTCATTTGGAAGCTTAACTTAATATTTAATCAATAATATCATGTAACCCAAACTCTTCATCTTCAAGGGTATCATTATTGTCCTCTTCCACAATGTTTTCATCATTGGCTTTAGTTTCATCATTTTCCTCTTTTGATGGATCTTTGATGTCTGCGAACGTCCCAAAGTATGCCTTTCCAATAATTCCATCTAATGGTGGTTGAGGTTCTTTTTATTTTTATGCCACATTAGATTCATTAAAATACCCTTTTCTCAAACCAACTTCTTGCATTTCATCTGGAAGAAATTGAAGAGCATTGATTCTTTGATGAATAAATTTGCATTATACTGGGTCTTTTTCAATGGAAATGCAATTTCTTCCTTTTTGTAAGGAACATGCTAGTGTTGTACCTAATCATCAAGTACCAAACAAAAAATTTAGTAAATTAGTATAAACAATTTTTTTTTTTTAAAGATAACAGTGAAATTCATTCTTATATAATAAAACTTACATGATCCTAAAAATAAATCCAAAACCCAATCTCCTTCATTTGAACATATATCTAAAAGATAATTAATCTATGACTGTGGTTTTTGATATATGTTAACTATCTCTCCTTTTTCTTCTTTATCTTCATATGTTAGTTTTCTTACAATAGCATCATGGACCAATACTTGGCAATGCTTCGTTCCATCTACTTGATTGAAAAGAATAGTCTTGTAGCTATCATCCTTTGTCCAAATTTCAACATGAATGAAATCACAGTCACTTATAATTGGTTGATTTCCGCCACAAATAAGATTTGGCTTGTGCCTGTAACATGAAATAGTAAAAGTTCAATTAGATTTTACATAAATTATTTTTTTAACATTAATCAAATATAAAATTTCAACGTCTTACCATGTAAGCTACATCCTTGACTTTTCTTTTCCCTTGAAGCTTGATAATAACAACCCCAATTGTGTGTCTGAATGAAATTTCACAACTCTCCAATATGGTGATGTTGTGACTTGTAGAAATCCCGCGACCACTTTACTAAGTTCTTGATAAGTATAAGGGTCACTATCATATTCAATGTTTGGGATATTGAAACCATGAGGAATATTTTCAATAGCTAGGGAATAATCCCTTTTAGTTATGAGTTTTGAAATATCTTCACAATCACTTGATATTACTTGATATTGGATAGTGTGGAGCCCATTCCAAATGAAATTATCAAGACTGGGATCAAGTTGAACATCACTAAGACGTTGTTTTCTTATCCTTTCCATTTTTATTTTTCAATAGAGCTTCTGAAACTATCTAGTGCTCCATTTGCATCCTTCTTCATCTTTAATAAAATAAACAAAAGCAATGTATAAGTTATAAATTAAAAATATTATACATATGAATAGAAATGAATGTATGAATGAACATACCTTTTTAAATGCAAGATAAAAATCTTTTAGCACTGATGTAGAACTTGAATCTGGGTCGTTGCGTACAACATCATCCCAAATATCTTCATTCAACAATTTAACCATTTGTTCATGTATTCTCATATAAACCTTGTGATTGAATAAATGAATTAAACAATTTTAATATAGTGTTATGTATAACAAATAATACCAACAACAATATATTATATTTAACAGAAAGTTATAATCCAAAAAAAAGTAAAAATACAAACTTGCTTTAGAAACTCCTCAGACATTTCATCCATTGATAATTCTCCTGACTTTACATGAGATAATATTATTTTTACAAGCTTTTCATCCTTCACTCCTTGCATTGATCTCTAAGGTGTGATAGACATATCTTCTGGAAGGAGCTTCATTTCAGGACCTGATTTACTGTTGGTGCATATCAATGGTTTAGACTTTTTGACCTTCTGACTTTTGATGCCAACGTTCTCCCACAACTCAAAAATTTGATGAATCAATTCTCATATCTCTCCAGTTCTAAATGCCCACTGGAAAATGTTATCCACACCTCTTAATATTTCATAATTTACTCTATCACCTTTTGAACTTATTTTTTCTTCGATTTGATAACCGATTTCCATACAAAATTTCTTCCGGAATGCATGATCAACCTTTGCCTTATCACCACCACATTTTTCTTCAAATTCACTATGAATAAATATGACCCTTTGGATGAAATTCATAAACATCCTATACTCATTTTCTAAATTATGATCTCGTGCCAATAACTTTGCTTCTGTATCTGTTAAACCAACATAAATGATACATTTCATTGTTTCAAAATGTAGGTTATTGGGATATTCCTCCATTAATTGTCTTTGAGCTTCTATAGAATGGTTGCCTCCAAGTACATAACATTTGTATTCAAAACATTTTGAATTGTCAAATGATTCTTTGTTAGGAACCTGACTTGGATCAACAAGAAGAACATAATCAACCACATGTGCAAAAGGGTTGTACCTCATCAATGTTTTCAAATTGTGAACATGCAAATGGTGTGGCTTTATAATTTTATATTTGAATTGTCCTTCATCTGGACTGTAGACTTGAATGACATTAAGTTGAAATGACCGACCACCCTCAATTAAATTTGTCTTCGCCAAATGATGTCGAATGGAATTTTGTTTTGTTTTCATGATGCCATCCTCTAAATCAGCTGCTGGCATAATGATTTCCCTTCTTGCTTTGGAGTTTTCACTAGGCCCTTCACTACTGCCCATGATTTTTTCAGAATGATAAATTTTTTGTTTCTTCCTCCTATTGCTTATGATATTTTCATGAACCGAAACAATTTCCTCATAATCAACTGTAAGGGATACATTCATGGGCATTCTTGTTTTTGTTTTTTTTTGGCTCTTCTCCTTTCTAACATCAGTTCTAATATGATCCTCATATATGGTAACAAATTCTGCATCTTTAGCTTTAACTTCAACTTCCTCATTTTGAAAATTAACATGTCTACCTTTACTAGATTGATCCCTTTGATATAATCTTGTAGCATCATGAAGTATTTTTTTTTGCTTCTTTCCCATATCTTCTACTTTTTGTTCATGGAAAATGGAGACTAAATTCATAATATCTCACTCTATATAATAGATTCCCCCCCCCCCCCAACATAATTGAAATTCCCTCAGCAAAATCCTGTAAAATAAAATATAATATGTCAATATTAACTAAGTTATTAAAAATACCATGGTACAATTTGAATAACAAAAAACAGATAAGTGTAAATAAAAATACTTACAATCTTCTGTGCAATATCTTGTACGATTTGTTTGCATATTTTTGAAGAATCTTCTTTTCGTGTTATACCGGTTTTGATATTATATAAAAATCAGCCTGGAAAAATATATAGGTCTAATACTTTTCCCACCAGGTCATGACTTTTAGCATAAAAATTCTTACTGGAATATAAATATAATTGTAGAGATTTGTCTTCTATATCTTTCAGAAACCATGCATATTTTGAACGATTCACTTCTGTTGATTTCTTCCAGTATGAAACCAAATTCTTTTCTTTTGTAGATGCATCTCCCACATTTTTAGTAATTAACTGAGGTGCAGTTCGTCCAACAATGTTTTTTGAAGGCCCACCTATAGCTTTAGATGATGAAAATGTTGGCTTTGGTCCAGATAGGTTGACAAAAACCTTCCTTGATGCCATTTTCCTACAAACATATATATCTACACATAAATTAATAAATCACAAAAGCAAATATCTTATATAAACAAAATAAAAAACTTGTTTTTAAACAAAAATGATATTTTTATATGTTTTTTTCCACTATAGAAACTCTAAAATAATTTTTTTTTACATTTCATCTACCCAAACCCCCTAAATATATATATATATATAATTTAAAACAAGTTCTTTTAAAAAAAATCTAATTTTTTTAATATTTTCTCCACAACACTACTATTTTTTTTTTAAATTTTTTTCTATATGCCCAAAGGGCCGATTCTCAGCCATATAAAAAAAAAATATATTTATTTTTATATGTGCAAGGAGCTGATTCTTAGAATTGGGGCCGATTCTCAGATTCAACCTCCCTGCCTTGGCCACCCTCGGGCTCGAACGGACGCTGCCCCGGGGGCGCGTCTGCCCAAGCTCGAGGGCGCCCAATTGGAGGCCCTCGGGCTCGAGCGGACGTCGCCCTGTCGGTGCATCCACCCAAAACACGGCGCCCACAGGGTGGTATCGGCTCGAGCCCAGGGAGACAGTCCCCCTGCATGGCAGGAGGTCAGTTCCCTGGGCGCCCTCGAGCTCGGGGCGCGTCTGCCCGCAATACAATGTAGTGCTACAGGTGGATGTTCCCACAGGGCATCATCCGCCCGAGCCCCAGGGCCACACCTTGTGTGCCCTCAGGCTCGGGCGAATGCCACCCCATAGGCGCGTCCACCCGCAGCATGGCGTCGTGGGCACTGTTCTGCGGGTAGACGCACCCACCGGCCCCCTGGGAAAGCAGGGAATCGGCCCCTTTGTTTTCCCAGGGGGCAGATGGGGGCACCCACTTGGGCCAGATCAGCCATGTGCTTCCCTGGGCGGGGCCACCCACAATGGACATGTTAATTTTTTTAAAATTTTTAGATACAAAAAAAACAATATGTTTTCTACCGAAAAGAATTAGTGGAAAAAGCTGGTAAATTTTTAACGGTTAAAAAAAACTTGACTTTAACTAATTTTAACAGCTTACTAATTTCAGAATAATAGAAACAAAACTAACCTTTAAAAAGTGAGAATCTCCCGTTGACAATGTTGATGCTCTAGAAAATCATTCCAAGCTTTTAAACAAACCTCGAGAAATCTTGACGTCACGTGTGGAATAGTGAAATTGACTTTTCTTATAAAGCGGAAATAACTGAATTGTGTACGGCAGGGTGAATGTGGGATAAAAGACATTGATGAATATTAAAATAAATAAAATTTATAATGTAGTCAAAGTTATATAATTTAATTAAAAATATTTTAGTTTGAAAACAATTATTAAGAGAAAAATGTATAGGGAATTTAATTCAAAATTAAGGTCCATATTATGAGAATATTTTAATAACTAATTTTCAAATTAGTCGTTTCAATAAAATTTGGAGGGACATACTTCAAGCAAAACGTTTATGTAAAAAAATTTGGAGGGATTTTCTCATTGTTTCAACTATATATTATCATTGGGATAGAGATCATTTGCTTCAGTCACCATTTCTTGTTTGAGTGCTATGGATTCGTTTGATAGTGAAGTTTCGTTTTATGAAGCATCAACATCTTTGTCATGTAACAACTCTATTCATATTGATGAATATAACAAGAGAAGTAGTGAAAAAATGAAATATGAAGATTTTCAAGTGAATAGAGAGTCTAAATGTCGACTTATTCCTAATCCTATGGACTATCAGAGCAACAATAACGAATGTCAAGATGAAGAATTTCCAAAAACTAGAAACTCACATTTTCCACTTACTCCTAATCCTAAGGAATTTGAGAGCAATAGTGATGATTGGCAGGATGAAAAATTTTCAGTGGATAGAGAGCCACAATTGCCACTTAGTCCTAATCCTAAGGATTATGAAAGCAATAGTGATGAATGGTCAGATGGAAAATTTTCAGTGGATAGAGATTCATAGTTGTCACTTAAACATAATCCTAAAGACTATGAGAGCAATAGCGATGAATGGAAAGATGACAAATTTTTAGTGGATAGAGAGTCACATTTTTCACTTACTCCTAATCCTAAGGATTATGAGAGCAATAGTGATGAATGGCTGGATGAAAAAATTTCAGTAAATAAAGCCTCTTATTTTACAGTTACTCCTAACCCTATGGACTTTGAGAGTAGCAGTGATGAAGGGAAGCATGAATAAATTCCAATAAATCTCGAGTCTCAATTTCCACTTACTCCTAATCATATGGACTATGGGAGAAACTGTAGTGATGAAGGTCGAGATGAAGAATTTCTAATAAATCAAGAGTTGCAATTTCCACATAGTCCTAATCTTATGAACTTTGAGAGAAAGAATGATGAATGGAAAGATAAAGATGGTGAAGAATATCCTCCAGTTCATTATTTCAAACCATAGATGATGGTATTGAAAATTTTCATGTCATTGAAGATGGTAATGAATATTTTTCAAACAATGATGGTGGTCAATTTCCTAACTATATTGCAAATGATCATAGTAAGAATAGTATTCCTCCTAATGATAATGGAAATTATTGTTCAAAGAATGATGAAATGATAGAGATGTTGCCAGCAAATATTTTTTCTAGGAGTAGGAGTAGACCTTTTCGTATCAATCCAAGATGTTCTAGTTATACAATGGGTAGAGTAGTATATCTCATGAGAAGAAGTTCTATCAGTGAGCTCATTTCAAGTGACTTTTGTAAAAAGGATTAATTGAAACATATGGATTTCAAATTTTCTTTAGAGAAAAAGAAGATCTATTTGTCAATGAATAAAAGCATGTAGAATTCATATTTAGTGGGGTGCATGAAATCTACACTAGCAGGTTATGATTATCATATTGGGTCTTTATTTCTCTATAGAAAGGCTTTCAAAATGATTCATTCAATTGGAAATTTTTGTCTATCAAGAATCCAAGATAATTTGGAAAAGGATCCTACATATTATTCAGAAGTTCATCATATACGAAAGTTTGGGCCAATGGCAAACATTGCAATGTCATGGCTGCAAGACTTCTTTTCAAAACATGGAGAGTGTATGCCAAATAATGATACAATACATATTCCAGATAATTTCTCAAGACGAGAAATCTACAACTTATAAAAGGAATATGCAGAAGGTGTTGAAGGAAATGGTCGTTTTATTACATATCAATATTTAGTGCAGATATGGAGGAGAGAATTCAACAATGTTCGTATTCCTAAGAAGACAAGGATGGGGGTTTGCAGTACATGTGCTTCTCTAATATAAAAAAGGGATAAATTTCAAGGAGCAGAAAGAGGTAAGCATTCGTAACATTATTCTTTTAAATTGTATAGTGATCAACTATGAAAATGAATTTATTAATACGTTTATTTTATGTTATGTATAGATTCCATTGTTAAAGCCCTTTAAGAGCATCGTGGACAGCAAAAAAGTGAAAGGAAAAAGTTGTACAAGCATCGAAAGAAGTGTTATGATAATCCAAATCAATATTTGGGTTTGATAATTGATGGTATGGACCAGAAGAAAACACTTGTACCACATTTTGTTCGCACACCAAAAAAATTGCAAGAGGAAAATTTTATCCAGTTTCACTTGGTCGATTGTATGGTCTTCAATGGGAAAATGTCACCAAGAGTTTACTTCATAGCTCCAAATATTCATAATGATGGAAATATGACAATAACCATAATTCATGATGTGCTTTCTCATTGGGGTGGTAATCTTCCTAAAATTTTGTATCTACAATTAGACAACACTTGTCGTGAAAACAAAAATTAGATTGTTTTTGGATATCTAAACCATGCTGTTGGTCTGAGAATACAAAATATAGGGCGATTTTAATGTTCGGCTTGATTTTCAGTAACATTGAGGAGGAAGAATGTTGGGAGCTTTCCATCATTAATTGAATGTATTAAGAAATCATATATGCTAGAGCCTATTTTTCATGTGTTAGAAGAAAATGTTGACATGTGAAGGTTTATTCTCGGATTGCATGGTCAAGAGAAATGAATTAAACAACTTAATGACATTAGCTTCCAACATCAATTTCATATCAAACAAAATTGATGTGAAAACACTTATACAGGGCAAGAAGTAATCAACAACTGCAGAATGGGTGCCTTCATCAGGGTTGGAATTTTTGAAGTTCATTCCAAATCATCCAATATTTGAATCAAATATATTGTTATTACAATCAGTTGGTGAAGTTCATAATGCATGAAGGCAAAAGAGAGATATAGATTATTCTGAATGCCTGGAAGAAATTAAAAAAACCATTAGATATACATATGAGTACTTTGATGTTGCTGATTCAGTTTGGTGAGAGTCATTTTTCAATGATCAGAGTGATATCCTTTCAAGATCAGCAAATGAAGATATTCTTTTGAAGATTCCATTTATTTGGCCACAAAATGTGTCAAATGAACAGGAGGAAACAAACATTCTTGAACAACAACAATCACATGGTATTATTAATTCTACATAGGTGGAGGAAAGAGAAATGTATATTGGTTCCAGAAGATATCGTGCACAACATGAAGGCATGGAAGACCTTTACAGAGGTTCAGTACAGGATATTAAGGAGGGTTTCATGATCGCGGTCTTAGCACATGACTATCCACATGGCTATCCATTATGGGTTTCCAAGGTTATAAAGGTGATTACAGAAAATGAGGATGTTACAGGTGTTGAAGTACATCAGTATGCCACAAACACACACCCATTCAATGGTGTGTACAAGCTAGAGATGGTAGTTGGTAAAAAAATTGGTGGAAAGAGAAAAATAAAGGGTACAAATATAAATCGTCGCTGCACAAACCTCTTAAATTTGGAGGAATTTGACATACTTGTTTATAACTTCAATTTAACAAAGAGAGGAACTCTTCGCTCCAAGACGATAGAGATTCTTAAGAGGTTTCTACCACAAGAAACGGTGTTGAGATGGCAGTCTGCTGAACCCAGTCGTAGATCTACAATAATTTTGAAACCTCAAGTGGTGGGCATGCATGTTGACTCAGATGGAGCACTAGTTGATGAAAGAGAAGAATATGGAACATCTTCATTTGCATCGAGTCATTCATCCGAAGATGTGAATTCTGATGGTGTGCAAGAAAATATCAGTGATTTTGAATAATTGTGTAAGACAATTGATATAAATGATGTTTGCATTGAGCAATGAAAATGATATTTTAAGTTATGAGTCATTTTTATGTTTTTTGGATTATATGTTTTAATTATGATGAATTCATTGGTCTAAAATATTGACAATGCAACAATAACTTGGAGAAATAATTTATGTTTCATTGGGTTATTTTAGTCATATAATTTTTTCATAATATCATGGTTGAAATATTTTGAAAAGTTAATATTTTTTAATTCTATGGGTGAAAAATTGTGAAATATATTTTATCTTTAACATTATGGTTGAAAACAATTAGAATTTTAAGGATCGTTAGTGTCATGATATTATATGTTAAATGACATGTATAAAAATGACTAGAATTTTAATGTGTTTAAAATCTCATTATTTTATATTTAACGCCATTACTAAAAATAGGTTAAAATTGTACCTGGAAAATAAAAATGGTATTCTAGCACCAACCATTGTGTCACTAACACATTTGGCCCAATTTCCGACAAACGCAATTCGTCGCTATTCCAACACATGCATCGTAAGAGCGAGCGCTTGAGGCGGTGGGAAAACTTGTTGGCCATTACGTTGCAATTCCGACACTTCAATAAAGTGTCGGAATAGCGACACTTTTTCCGACGTTTCCCGTACATCTGCGTCCGATTTATTCGATCGTCGTTATTCCGACGTCACCAAAGGCTTCACTCCAACGTTATCAAACTGCCGATCTACCGACGTATCAAAAGTGACGTAATCCGACGTCGTTAAACCGTCGCCTCTTCCGACGATCCATAACCGCGCCTCTCCGACATTACATAACGATTCATAACCATCATTTTCCGATACATAACGGCTCATTTTCCGACGTTTATCGTTTTCAAATAATGTCGCACTCTCATGTAATCTCTTCCCGACATTTAAAGCATCGCTCCGACGGATATAGAAAATATCTTCCTACGTTTATGTCGTCGCTTCTCCGAAGAAAACAAAATGTCTCTCTTCCGACGAAACCTTAATGTCGGTCTTCCGACGGAAAATAAAAATTATTTAAAAAAAAATTATTTAGATAAATCCCGCCTTCTTGAGTTGCAGTTTTGCTCAAGATTTCTCAAGCAACAATTGCACTATATTTTCTAAGTTATCATGATTTTGGAGTAAACATGTTATATGGGTTTCTTATAGATTACTCCAAGACTTACATCTATACCGTGCATGCCAACATTCTCACTCCTACCATTGTTAACATTCTCATCCTCTATTCCTAAACCAACACTAAACACTACCAACAGCCTCCGCAGCAAATGCAAGGATGGTTCATTGAAGGAAACATTGGGAATTTTACATGAAAGAATCCATCGAGGTCTACCAATTGATCCCGATACTTACGCTGCTCTTTTGCAAGCCTTGTAGATATTCGTGCGTTATCAGAGAGCAAACAAGTTCATGCCCACATCCTGATAAATGGATTTGAGGAAAATCTGTTTTTGGGATTCAAACTTATGTTTGAAAAAATACACGAACGAGGTGTGATTATATGGAATGCCATCATCAGAGAATATGCCAGGAAAGGGCTATGTGAGGAGGTCCTAAGGCTGTATTATCAAATGCAACAAGAAGGGATAAAGCCAGACAATTTCACCTTTCCTATTGTGCTCAAGGCATGTGCTGTGCTATCAGCTCTGCAAGAGGGCAAAGAGATTCATCATCATATCAACAGAAATGGCTTTGAGTCTGATGTTTATGTGTGCATTTCCCTGGTTTACATGTACTTCAAGTGCGACTGTGTAGAAGCAGCATGCCAAGTCTTTGACAAAACGTCTAAAAGGGATGTGGTTTCATGGAGTGCAATGATTTATGGGTTAGCCCAGAATGGATTTTCCAATGAAGTTTTAAGTATCTTTCAGCAAATGCAGCTGGCAGACATCAAACCCAATGTAATTACCATGGTTAGTTTGTTATCAGCATGTGCCCATTTAGCAGATCTACAACAAGGTAAGTGGATCCATGATTATATTATTAGGAGCGGTTTTGAACTGAAATTTTCACCCATATGCAACAGGTAGGAATAAATCCAGACCATGTCACCTTAATTAGTATCTTATCTACATGCATTCATGCAGCCTTGGTGTATGAGGGCCTTCGATACTTCGAATGCATGAGTCAAGATTATGGCATTGAGCCTACCCTGGAGCACTATTCTTTCACAGTTGATCTTCTTGGTCAAGTCGGGCATGAAAGAGGTGCTCACCTTTATCGTGCAAATGCCAATAGAAACTGACAGGGGGCACTTCTGGTGCCTGCACTACCACAATATTAAGCTAGGAAAATATGTTGCAAAACATCTTATTAAATTAGAGCCTGATAATGCTGCAAACTGTGTATTGTTTAAAACATATATGCTACGGCTGGAAGGTGGGATGAAGTGATGAAGGTGAGAGCAATGATTAAAGACACTAAATTGAAAAAGAGCCCAAGATGCAGCTGGATCGAGGTCAAGAACAGAGTCCATTCATTTTTTGTTGGAGACAGATCACACAAACAATCAAAGCAAATATATTCAATGGTGGATTTATTGGCTGGGAAGATGAAAGTTTCAGTGTATATGCCTGACAGGAGTTTTGTGCTTCATAATGTTGAGGAAGAAGAGAACGAATATGTTCTTTCTACCCAGAGTGAGAAGTTGGCCATCGCATTTGGGCTTATTAGCACAAGCTCTGAGACACCTATACAGATTACCAAGAACCTCCGTGTGTGTGGTGACTGCCATATGGGCATTAAATTTATGTCGAAGATTGTTGAATGAGAACTTATTGTGAGGGATACAATTTACTTCCATCATTTTAGAGATGGATTGTGTTCCTGTGGAGATTATTGTTAGTGTTGATATAAATGAAAGCATATAAGCATGTGAAACTACAGAATTTTCATACGACTGATTTGGTAGCCCTGATACCCTTTTATATTTATTATATTATAATATCGTAATTGGAGGTCAGTGTATAAAAGTTTGAAAACAAAATCGAAAGTATCTCTTGGTCTGTACATAGCAAATTAATATGGAAATCTTGATAGGGCAAGAAAATTAATGCCATGTTCCCACCCTCCTCCCCAATAGAGAGAGAGAGAGAGAGAGCATTTAGTAAAAGGTTTTGGTCAATGTTTATAAACAAGAACCTGTCTTAGCATGTTAGGTTGTATGTTTGTCTAGCATTGTTTTATAACTTCATTTAGACAAGAAACTCTGACAGATTAGTGTATCTCATATCCCAATCATTTCTAAATGAAATCTAAGTGGAAAGATTGTTGTATTCCGGGACTGGGCTCATAGAACCACGAATCTTGACACTCTTGCAGCCTCTATCGCATGGCTTAGTTTCGGGTTCAGATTTAGCGACCATGAAATTTGGATAAAATTTGAATTCTTTGATGAAATTTGGATAAATTTGGCATTACCTTTTTCTATATATAAATTTCAAAATATTGAATATCTATCTATCTATCTGTATATACACACCAAATCTCAAATAAATAAAAAAGGAAATTCATTGGGTTTACTGAATTTCAAAGGAAAACCTCAAGGCTAATTTGAGAAAAGCCTTACTTTAAAGGCAAACCTCATTACCTTACTTTTGATTTTATTAAATATTTTCTTGCACAAACCTATTGGAAACTTCACAAAGGCCATAACGAGAAAATGTAGAAAACCACAAAGACAACAAATATTGGTAGCCAATGTTGTGTTAGTATCTTCGGCCTCCTCACCACACCCCTGACACTGTTTTTCCTTCGTAAGAAAATATTACTTACAAGGCTAATGCCACACACTTGGTTTACAAAAATAAAAAATCAAATTCAGCAGTGCATCTCCTCTTCACATCCTTGCTTCACTCCATCCACACCCATTGATTACAGAGCCATCAAATTCACACACAATAACTATTTCTTTCACTCACGAAATTTATTGAAATAAAATCCATTATAATTTCAATGAAATATTATGACTTAACCATTTACAAATGCCAATGAAGGCAGGTGAGAGACTAGCGAGTCAATGTTTTGACGGGTCAGCACTTGGTAAATCCTACACTCAATAGTCTTATCCAACAGGGAAGATCCTACCACATGACAATAACACGTGAGTGGAAGCACGACCTATCTCAACAAGTATATGGATCAATGGTACAATGCGGATGAGGTTTTCATATTCTCGTCTGGTTAACCAAACAAAATGTCAATTAAGTGGTTTTGTTATGTATCTTGCACTCAGCCATGCACAACAACTTCAGTTTTCATTCACAGAGCTAAAGGATTCACGATATGGATACTTCTTCTACGCACATCTTCATTTACTATGCTTACAGGTTTACCCTTAAGAATTATGAAAGAACTCAATTGAAATATTGTACACTGATACCAGTCATGAAATCAATGAATATAACTTCTGCTTGTTGTTTCTCTGCATTGTTGATGCATCCTAGGACAAAATAGACGTTCTTAAGCTCAAATTTAGAGTATTTCATGAAATTTCAAGTCATTCCACCAAATCACAGTCAGTTTTAACTGGAAATGGCTAGAAATAAAGGATGGGAAATTCAAATCCCTTTAGTAGTACAAGAAAAGCAATTTTTCTTCTGAAATAAAGTTTGGTCGGGCATGACTTCATTGATTAAGATTATTTTCGACAAATATTTTGAACATTATTTTTTATGTAGGGTTATCAGTTTGACAAAAAGGGTTGATGAGTTCAGGATCTCTTTGTGTTACCTCATGAATTCCAAAGAGATCACTTCTCAGTGACTGTATTTCAATGGAATGTCCTTCAATAATGCTTATTAATTATGGTTGTGATGTAAAAGTAGATTGACCAAAACAAAATCCCTGCTCTGGGCTGACTGTGTCATACACAGCATAATGATCATCTGTTTATATTAATTATCAATCATTGCTCATTTGAGCTGAAAGGATGACAAAGAACCACAATAGACTAATGATCCATGAGCTAAGAGTTTTTGTTCTTCAGAAACTCTTCTAAGTCCTTCCCATCAAGCTTTGAAGCAATATTAAGGCTTAATTTGAACAATTTCTCATCTATGCTACTGGCTCCTCCTTGACAATCAGAACCAGGTAATTGATGCCCTCCAACATTAAAGGAAAAAAGGCTTTTGGCAGATTTTATAGGCAAAGAAACAATAAATTCCATTTTCTCCTTCCAAAATTCAACAACACTTTATAAGCTCTTTTGACCATCAAAAGCAGGGAGAGCATTGGATAGAAGAACAAAATTCTCTTGAACTAATTTGCATTTCACACGCCTAGCGACCTCCTTGGATGGCTATGGAGAAATCTCCAAGTCATAGTGGAAGATCTGCTGTGAAGGCTCGAATTGAACAAGGAAATGATTAGCAAGAAGCTGGATTAGAGCCCCTTCTTTTCCTCCAGAATCAGGCCTCCCTACAGCCACAAGAGGCACAGGATTTCTGGAAAAATCCTTGTCTACTTCTTCACTTGGTACAAGTTTTGGGAGGACAGGAATAACCATAAAATCAGTCAAGCAAGAATTATCGGGTCCTGGGATCAACTCCATGTTCTCCATTAGGGAAACCAGACACTTCGGAGCTGAAAAGACATCAAAACCCAAAAGGCCATTGGAGAAAATGCCGAAAAAAAAAACATCAAAACCCTATGGGTAAACTAAAACACATGGAAACCAAATAGCCATTTTTACAGATGCAAACTAAAACTTCTCGCAAATATAAGGGCAAAGTAACCAAATGAGAATATCAGCTAACGTAAACACATTGAAACTAGATATGTGTTGCTGCATGATGCAAACCAAAAATTCTCAGTTACATGTGAAAGATTAACCAAATGGGCATATCAGCAAACTAAAACAAAGAGAAACCAAAAAACCATTGTCGCGGATGCAAACAAGAACTTCTTAGAATAACATAGACAAAAGAACCAAATGGGCATATCAGAAAACCAAAACATATAGAAACCAAATAGCCATTGCTGCAGAAGCCAACCAAAAATTCTCATAGCTAATAAAATGCACCATAACCAAATGGGCAGAAGTAGAAAGTAAAAAAACCAAATGGGCAATCAAATGACCAAAGAAACCTAAAGGGAATTGCATTATCATTGGATAAACAAAAAAACTTAACGAAAAGCACTGCATATTTAGGGCAATCCATTACAGCCATAAATCTTTCAGTGGGACTATTGAATGAATACATGGATTACCTTGTTCGAGGCATTTGACGGCATGTTCTTCAGAGTTCACCACTTTTATTTCTCCAAATCCCACTGCATTGGGGCTGAATGAAGGGCCTTTGAATCTACGGGGTAGGTATTGATGTCTGTATACAAGGCACAAGACTATTATGATATTGTTTTTGATCATCGGACCAAAGGCAATCGAGATCCGATGTATCAAAGCAGATTATTTCTATAGAAGGAAATAAATCACCGGACTTCAACCAAATGTATCAGAGTAGACCTACAACAGGCACTCGAGATCAATTTCTTTACTTACCGCATCCTTCCTCCAAACCTGCGACGGTATGGCCGCATCCTTCCTCCAAACCTGCAATAGTATGGCTGCATCCTTTCTCAAAACCGGCGACAGTATGGCCGCATCCTCCCTCCTTCCCTGGACAAAAAATGCAACTGGAGGGAAATGGATGAGGGAAATTAAAACTTTTGATATTTGAAATTTTTTGACATTTTGAAATGAAATACGTGTGTTTTTTAAGGCCACTCAAATTCCATTAAATAAAATGTGTGAGACTTTTCTTGGGGTTAATAAGGGGTTTGGGTAAATAAGTGGTATTGTTTATTATAAATAATTATTAATGAGGTTAGATCTAAGACATTTATTTAAATTATTAATTATATAAAATTGTTGAATTTTTATTTCATAAACTAGGGATTTTGGTTGATTTTTTAATCTAATTATGTGATATTAAAGATGAATTATGGTAACTTAAAAATACGTTTTATGTGGTTAAAAGGGAAGTAGTAATGTTATGGTATGAATGATTATTTTCAATGAAATTTTTGGTTTAGTAAGGATAACTCATCTATGGATAGTTTCCATGATTTTTAAGATGGAGTCAATATAGGAAAAGTGATACTTAAAGGGCTCCCACATGCTTTAGAATTTTTATATCTATTGGTTTATAAACATTAGAGGTGGAAAAATATCCTATGCTCTAGAGTTAATTTTGTTCCAAATTAGCTATATCTTGAACAACAAATTGTTGTTGACGTCAAGGATATGATATGTTGGTGTCCCGTGTTTTGATAGTTTGGCAAATAAAAATAAAAGGCAACATCAGAACCAATCTTTAGAGTTATAGGATCTAGTCCTCCTGCTCTCAGAGAGGGATCTCTCAAAGTTTTTTTTGCAAAGGTTTATCTTGTGTGCTTTTAGTATTGGTTTTAGACTAGTTATTAAGTGCAGGTGTTTGTTTGTTTGGTTGGATTGAATTGATACAGCAGAACATAAAAGGTTTAGAAAAGATATATAGGACAGTAAAATATCTGTTTCATTGGGCAATGGAGTCAAAAAGAGGTCATAACACACTTATCAAAGGATATGGGATATCAAAGGGCAAATCTAACTTGGCCACAAGATCCTTTTTTTTTTGGAATGGAATGAACATTAATGATTTGGAAAGAGAGTTTTAATTCTCAACAAAGGGAATTTGAAAGCATAATTTGAAACAATAAAGAGTTCTTTGATAGACAGGGCTAACCATAAATTCTACAAATCACACATTTAAGCAAACAATGATTTCAAAACAACTTTCAAAGTAAAATCTAAGATTCGGGGAACACCCTATTTCCTCAAAGATTTTATTCTAAAGGAATTTAGAAAACATATAAGATTTACTGATAATCACAGTCATAGAAGAGGGAACACCTAAAAACATCTATGATCATAATTATAACGACCTTTAAGCCAACTGTTTAAGTGAGAACAAAGGGAAAGATCAAAACAGACCTCTCTGATTCACTATAAGAAAAGAACTTCAAAGGGAGACTTCAATAACAGTTTTTAAGTGGCAACAGACAAGCAGGGAGAACCATAAATCATGCTGAAACCAACTATTCAAACTATTAAGGAAATAAACAAGCATGAAGACTAAAGAGAAAGATTAAAGCCTCTAAAATACTTCAGCAGAAGAAAACATAAAACAGTGAAGGATGAATAGGTCTAAGGTGCTTCCAGGAGTCATTTCTTAGCCTAATACTTTCTATCCTACTGTAGTGAGAAATTATGGAACATAATGAAAACAGGGAAAAAACATGAAACAGTTCAGAATACTTCACCAACATCCAAGCTCATGAATCCAATGATAGAGCCTTCTCAGGAACAAACATGCAACAACATCATCAAGATATCCAAGCTTCAATTTGTTCTTCAACTTCAAAGGACTATGTATTGATTTTAGAGAGTTTCAATATTACAACTTGTGATCAAACATCAACCAACCCCTCACTCATCTTCTGAAGAAGTATATATAGAAGGATGAGGATGTGAGATCTGATAAAAGATCTCAATTACAATTAATACAGACTTAAATGGTTTCTGAGCCTCTCAGGAGCTCAATGAAGAAAATTACATACATATCCTCTGTATTAATGTTTTTTACATAAAGATTAAGCTTTGTGGGAGCTTTTGTTGACCTTTGAGGCTCTATGTGATGTCGGGGTTACTTTGCAGATATTTCTGCATTTATTTCCTTGCAGAAGTAACTACCTGGCTGTGCTGAAGGTGAATATCTGATTTCATGCAATAACTTCAGCCTGTATTTGATTTCTTTGAGGCACAGGTGTCTTTGTGGTAGCTGAGAAGAATTGATTCTCTTTAACTAAGGCGGTGGAGCTTTCTTTCGGATAAAACACTCTGATCTTTCCTTAAAACTATGTTTAAATCCAGAGATTAGGCTTTTGATAGACATCTTAGATATAATCCCCACAACTCTGTCTCTTAATCCTCTGTTCTGGTGCATTCTGGTCTTCGACACTGATACTCTTTGACCGTGCCCCTGTCATGGTGTTTTTGTTGGTGTGCAGGGCTGCGCAGGGTTCATAAGGCGTCAATGGTTCATGAATCATTGATAAACGTGAATTTCAAACCCTGTCAATGATTTCCTATGGTGAATCGAAGGCGGGAGGGTCGTCACCCTCCACCTTCGTAATTTCTTCAGCGTAGCGGAAAAATACATTGAAGCCCTGCAAAATACGAAAAACTATTATAAGACCTGCATATATAGGTTACCTGCATCAGGAGGCGTGTGAAGAAAGCAGGGCCGTTGGATGGCATCATCTGACGGTCAATATTGATCGGGAGAGATCGTAGAAAGGGTGGAAAAAAGATTAAATCCGAGCCGTCGATCATGCAGAGATCGACGGTCGAGATAGAATGAGGAGACAGAAAAAGGAGAATGAATCTGAGACGTCGATCGCGCAAAGATCGATGGTCGGGAGCGGAATTTGAAAGTCAAATGGAGAAATCGGGAGATGAATTGTGGACCGTTGGTCTGCAGATCAGATCGACGGTGGATATGCCATTGCCGCTATACGATAGCCTGGCTATCGCGTGTGTATCTTGGTTAACCATCGGACATCTTCGGCAAGCGATCTTCGTCGGATGAGCAGGTTCGGATCCGATGGCTGTGGTCAATATCGCTGGGCATCCTTGTCCAAACTTTAATGCACAATGGATGGCAGTTTCAGAACAGTGCTCAGGACACGTGTTAGCCAGTGTATGGAATCGCTGGCGATCGGGGGAAAACAACTTTTCACCCAAGGGCGGTGTGATGGATACCGTCGGTTTTGGGCAATCGGCTTATGGCTGGCGGGGTCCACCGGGTTTGATAGGTTCCGCACCATCGGATCTATAGATCAGATCGACGGTGGAGATTGCACAGATTTCGGACCGGTGGAAAACCTTAGAGAAATAATAAAAACCAAAGTTTTGATAAATAACTTAAAATTTTAATATTTCGTGGGCGGAAAACGTAAAAAATAGGGTTAGGTGCCCGATTGTGGGGCCGTTGGGCGCATGGAGAATGATATGACCGAGGGGTTTAAAGGGAAGGGGCTTATCGCATATCGAAAATTCGGGCCCGGGCTTTTCAATCAACCCATTGTATTTTCTGCGATTGCGATTGCGCGATCGGTCTTTCAACCTACCCATTTTATATTCAACACGTGGTTATGGTTTTTTAGTTTAAACTTTGGATAAATGGGTTTTTAACATTTAAAAAGGAAAGAAGAGATCGGGCATGGATCATTCAATGGTTTTTAGCACGGAAGGCGGGCCCACAGAATATAAAATAGCGATGCGATCGGGTTTTTCAATATAAGGCTGATCGCATCGCAAGTTCAAACACAGCGCAAAACCTTGCGCACTTTGAGTTTGTGCAATGTGATAGGTGCCTCCAGAGTTAGCGCTTGGTCCTAGGGTATGGGCATATGATCGGGAGTATTTAGAAACTTTAGCCCAAGGGGCTTAAGCCCAATACATAAAAAACATGATTTTCATGGAATTTTTCAAGGTTTTCAATGGAGTTGAGGGGTTTTGGTAAGGTTAAAGAGTGAGTCTTTAACTTTGTAAAGTGATTTTCATGAAGGGAGGAAGAAGAATCATGAAAACAAAGGAATTTTTATGGAAGAAAAAGGGGAGAAAATGAAGGTTAGTTTTGGAAGAGGGGGAAAGGGTAAAGGGTCCTTGCAGCAGTATTTTGGCTTGGAAACTAGCAGAATTTCTGAATGGGGAATGGGCACAGTAGTGAAGATTTGGGCAAAAACAAGAGACCTTCAAGAGTCTTCAAGAGCCAACAAATTTTTAGTAATGAAATTTGTTCCTCGAAGGCTCAAATAGTCTTAGCCACCTTTTGGTATAACAAATATTTATAGGTGGCTAATAAAGCTGTAGGGTAGTCTTGTCATGGAATAAATGTAATGTAGTTACTAGGTAGGTAGGGGGAACCATTTTGGTGGAACTTGGCCATAAATGGGACATCTATCCATGCATAGTTTTTTAAGAACAAATACACCTAGTGGATTATCATTGTACAAGAATCACTTTAGGATCTAGGCTACTGTGCACACACTAACTAAAGGGATATTAGTGAAACCCACAAAAGTATTATAGGTGATTTTATATAAATAGGTGTTCTTGTGTTCTCATTGGTTAGTTATGGGCAAATGACAATAAAGTAAGAGAAGTTATAGGTGCTTTTATAGAAATAGGTGTTCTTGTGCTCTCATTGGTTAGGTATGGGCAAATGACAATAAAGTAAGAGAAGGATTTGACTACTGGACAATTAGAGGAATGATTCCACACAAAACCAAGCGTGGTGCTGCAACACTTTCTAGGCTAAGGGATTTTGAAGGGGTTCCCCCACCATATGACCGGAAGAAGAGAATGGTCATTCCAGATGCTCTGAAAGTGTTGAGGCTTCAGCCAGGTCACAAGTATTGTCTGCTAGGAAGGCTTTCCAAAGAAGTTGGCTGGCATCACTATGACACTATTACGTAATTAGAAGGGAAGAGAAAGGCAAAGGCTTAGGTATCATATGAGAGAAGGAAGCAATTGGAAAAATTGAGATCAAAAGCAGTGGAGTTAGCCGAAAAGCAGCTTGCCCCAAAGATGGAGCTCTTAGCTTCAATAAAGTATTAGATAAGCTGCATGTTGTGCTCAATGAAGCAGTCAATTTTGAAAATGACAAGAAAATATTTCTGAATATGAGGTTTTTGACTAGAAATATATAACAACTCAGAAATAATTACACTGTTGATACAATAATAATATAATCTGCAAACAACCTTCTCACATTCATGATCTGAGTATATAATGAATTAGACAGAAGTAAGAACCTCATAAGTAGCAAGGAAATGAATGATTTAGGTGAATTTAGGGGTTAGGGGTCGAATAATGAGTTAGTAGTTAAGGGATTATGGATTGGGGGCTTAGGCGGCCCAACCCGAACGCGTTTGGGCGAGCGCACTCAACCGAAATGACCCGACCCGAACAAGTTTGGGTGGGTACCCTCAAACGAAACGACACGGCGCGCCCGACCGAGTGAAGACACAAGGGAGAAAATGACAAACGGGCCACATGAACATGCACAAGGCACCCGTGCAGTCACAACTTAGAAAATTTAATACGACCTCCCTTAAATGAAACAACCCAACCCGAACACGTTTGGGCGGGTGCCCTCACACGACGCAACACGACCAAACGAAGGCACAAGGGAGAAAATGAGTCACACGAACGTGTAAAAGGCACACGTGCGATCACAACTTAGCAAATTTGATACTGCTACCCTCAAACGAAACGACCCGATCCGACCCGAACGCGTTTGGGTGGGCGCCCTCACATGGCACGCCCGACCGAACAAAGGCACAAGGGAGAAAAAATAAAACAGGCTACACGAACATGCACAAGGCACCCATGTGGTCACAACTTATTAAATTTGATATGACCTCCCTCAAACGTAACGACCCGACCCGAACGCGTTTGGGCGGGCGCCCTCAAACAAGATGCACGACCGGAGGAAGACGTAAGGGAGAAAATGGAAAACGGGCCACACGAATGTGCAAAAGGCACCTGTGCAGTCACAACTTAGCAAATTTGATACGGTTGCCCTCAAACGAAAAGACCTGACCCGACCCGAACGCGTTTGGGCAGGCACCCTCACACGGCACGCCCAATCGAATGAAGGCACAAGGGAGAAAATAGCAACCGAGCCTCACAAACATGCACAAGGCACCCCTGTGGTCACAAATTAGTAAATTTGATATGGCCACCCTCAAACAATATGAACGACCCGAACGCTAAGGCCCTCACACGCAGGCGACATGACGTACCACGAACGAAGGCACAAGGGAGAAACCAGAAAACAGGTCGCACGAACATGCATAGGGCACCTGTGCAGTCACAACTTAGAAAATTTGATACGATCGCCCTCAACCACAAAGAATCGACCCAAACGCGTTTGGGCGGGCGCCCTCAACCGAAATGACCCGACCCAAATGCGTTTGGGCAGGTGCCCTCAACCGAAACGACCCGACTCGAACGGGTTTGGACAAGCACCCTCAAACGAAATGACGCAGTGCACCCTATCGAACGAAGGCACAAGGGAGCAAACAGCAAACGGGCCGCAGGAACGTGCATAAGGCACCCGTGCGGTCACAACTTAGAAAATTTGATACGGCTGCCCTCAAACGAAACGACCTGACCCGAACGCGTTTGGGCGGGCGCCCTCACATGACGTGCATGACTGAACGAAAGCACAAGGGAGAAAATGGAAAACGGGCCACACGAATGTGCAAAAGGCACCTGTGCAGTCACAACTTAGCAAATTTGATACGGTTGCCCTCAAACGAAAAGACCTGACCCGACCCGAACGCGTTTGGGCAGGCACCCTCACACGGCACGCCCAATCGAATGAAGGCACAAGGGAGAAAATAGCAACCGAGCCTCACAAACATGCACAAGGCACCCCTGTGGTCACAAATTAGTAAATTTGATATGGCCACCCTCAAACGAAACGACCCGACTTGAGGCAGAACACGTTTGGGCGGGCGCCCTCACACGGCGCGACACGGCGTGCACGACCGAACGAAGGCACAAGGGAGAAACCGGCAAACGGGCCGCACAAATGTGCACAGGGCACCCGTGCGGTCACAATACTCTTGAAGGTACAATATGTATTAGGGACTACATTGATGTGACAGATTTGGTGGATGCATACGTGAAGCCTTAGTTTATAATGTTCATCCTAGTGAAGTAGAGTTATATAATGTTGGCCTGGGAAAGGGTATGTAAGCTATAACTATAGTTTTTGCATATTGTTTTTATTATGTCAAGTCTAATTTATTTTAGACCTTTTTCTTACCTATGCCATTTTGATGTGGACAAGAGGTACTTAAGGAGTGTTTGAAAAGTAATAACGAAATTTAATATTAGATTATGATTGAAAAGTTATGCATTAATATTGGTCTAAATGGCAATAATGGGGATGTGGACATAAAATTGTACTGTCTTGTGCAACTTGAGGCAGAAGAATAATAGTCTTTTTTACCCATAAGGGACATAAATCGAGTGTTGGAACACAAAATTAGATACAAAGTGTGATTTGATACCACAAATAGGGAGCCAAAAGAGATTGGAAATAGAGGGGGAGAGGTTTGAGCTAGGGGAGCTGCCTACACAAGGAGGAGACCCAAAATTTATCGAAACATGGAAAGAGACAAGCTGGAAGAAAGGGAGGGAGTTGTCCAACTAAGAAAAAAAAGCAGAATAGAACTAAGGGTACCAAAGAAATTAGTATTTATGCAGGGGAAATTGTGCGTATGAAAATTGTGCAAGACTTGGGATGCATGAAGCTACACCAGTGATGGTGCCCTCAACACAGTAACACATATTTCCATGGAAAAGGTTGCAAGATTCACACAGGGTGGTGAAGAAGCTTGAAATTCGAAGATGAGAAATTCAACACCCACTGGAAAAAAATTCCAACTTGACTTCTTGAGATTTACGAAAATCCATTGACAACCTAGAGGGGAAATATTCCCAACTTCTTACTGCATAGGAGGAAAGTGAGCCAAAAAAAGACAAGATAATTCCCCATGTTTTCGCTTTGAATGAGACGAGCGAGACATCGTTCAGAACACCGAGCAAGAGACACAAAAGATTGAAATAATTCTTAGCATCGATGGAGTTTACAAAGGTGTGGAGAGCCCACCAACTAGCAGAAGGGTTGTCTTGAATTTCAAGGGCACACCCTTGAAATGATACTTTATGCCTTATCATATTAACACCAACCATGAATCCCACCTTTAGACTAGTGAACTACCATGCCCGAGGGATCGAATCAACCACGAAATTCATTAACTCTCCCCACCCTGTATCCATCAATGAACTTGGTACGAAGGCAAAGGAGGGAATTAAGGGTTGTCCAACTTCATAATACTCCACATGTGAGGGGTAAATGGGCGCGTGGCCAACACCCCCACAAACCACCACCTCAACCTTAATGACGAGATCCTAACGCCAAATGTTATGCGTGATGCGAATATGTGCATATATAGGAGGAGACAGGGGGGCATATAAGAAAGGAGGGCTTTGGAAATCTTCAAAAAATAATTCTCATGGTGCATATATCCAACTAGAAAAACAAGAGAGAGGGACAATTATATTGAGTGGAATTATTCATGGAATATCTTTCCAACTTGACATGTCATTGATCTCATACTAACCCGCTTCCTTCAAGAAGGAAGGCTTGATTCGTTTGTGTATCCGCCTCTTTGTTTTGGCTTCTTAAAATGTGGTAATAAGCCTTTTGAGAGAATGATTTTAGGGTACTATTGATTTTTCTAAGGAGGAGGGATAAATTGTTGTTCTTCAGGAGAAAACCTTTTTGAAGGTGTTGAATAGTGATAAGGGAATCCCCCAAGATCACTAACTTAGAGACATCTCGATCATTAGCCAATTGGAGACCTGGAAGAAGCCCATACATTTATGTGAGATTGTTCATTCTTTGGACTAGCCCCCATAAGTACTTTATTTTTCATATTCCATCGGGATTTAGGAGAATCTCTCCCCCTCCCCCTCCCGCCACCCCAACTATTTAACTTTTATATTTTATTGAACTATTATGCTTCTATTATAACTCTTTATAAATGCATAAATTTATATAATTTAAATGTATGTGGTATAAAAAAAAACTTAACATATTAGAATCGTGAAGATAAAGATAAAAAAATAGAAACTAAAAATATTATTAAAAAAAAGTGGTGTTCTATGTAAATTAACAACATAACTTCCAACATGATCCTCATAAAACTAACTTAACCTATATTGGTATACTGTCAAGTTTGATATTTCAATAATTTTTTAGATGATTTTCATGAAATTATTAGAGTTTTTGTTTAGCTGGTTTAAATTTGACTTGAGATTTGTGAACCTCATGAAATTAATTTACCAAAAAAGAAATTAGACAAAATTCAAATGTAATTAATTTTATTCACCAATCTAATAACTTATTTCAAAACTATATAAAAAATATATATTTAAAATATAATTGTTAATATATTTGAAATGCAGTGTGAATTCTATAATAATTTTAGATATTTATTTTTCAAAATTTTTATTCTATTTTATATTTATATATAAAAGTAAGTTAAAACTCTATTTAAAAAATATATTTGAATGTGAAATTATTAATGTGATGTTTATTTTGAAACTATATTATAACATTATATGTAAAAATAAATTTATATTTATATATTAATGAGAAAAAATATATTTAAATGTGAAATTATATTAATATAATTTGCATCTTAAATTAAAATTTGAGCTAATTATATGTATGTGTTTGAATTATAGTTTAAACAATATGGAGTATTTTTAGATACATAATTTGTTATATATATTTTTACATAGAAATAATTTAAAACTATATACAAAAATGTTTGAATGAACTATTAATGCATTAATGACATTTGCTCCAAACCGTCGCAATACCGATGCATATTTTAGAAACGTCAAAAATGTGACATTTCTAAAATATGCGTCGGTATTGCGACGGTTTGGAGCAGCCGATGCAAGACCGACGCATAGTTTAGAAATGTCGCATTTCCAAAATTTTCTCCAAACCGTCACAATATCGACATATATTTTAGAAACGTTGCATTTTTGACGTTGTGTCCCAAAAACATCATAATATGGATGCATAGTTTATAACGTCGCATTTCCGATGACATTCATAAATTTCGAAAAGGGACGATATCCCTAAAGGTCGGTATAGTGACGGTTGTTGGCAGGATTTGAAAAATTGATAAAAATTGGGGAAATTTCCGAAAATTCGACAAAAGTGTCAGAACTAAAGTGTCAAAATTTTGACCAAATGCACTAGTGTGTGTGTTTTTTCCATTTTTTTGGCACATGAAAATTGGTTTTACTTCCATATTTTAAAAATGTTGCAAATTTACACTAAAAAAAATTACCTCGTTCTGGAATACACCCTTTTCGTTTTTGGGTCATTTTTCATGTTTTTTGGGGTTTTTTGGCTAGAGTTCCTGTTTTCAGTTTATAGTTTGTGTTTCAAAGTTTACGTTGTTAATTTACACTTCTAACCAAAACTATTTACACTTAATCACAACTTTTTACACTTCAAATCCATTATGCCAATGCCAATGTTTCCAATACAAAATAAATGCCTATCACCAATATTAATTAGTGAGAGTTACTATGTCCATATTGTTAAAGTTACATCAAGGAAGTATCGTCATTTCAAAATCTGATCAAAACCATTTACTTGTTATCACTATGAATTGTATCGTCCTAACCCAAACATATAAAACATATCTACGAACTTGTATTGTCAAAATTCCAATATGACTCATCTATATTAAGTCAAGCTAATAAGCTAATTCTTTTTCAAAACCTTTCACCTTTTACCAAATATTGTCACATACTAGCTTCAATGATAAAATAAATACAAATAACATACTAATATGCATATGATAGACCCCTAAAAACACAATATTTGTCAATACATTCACATTCTCTGCAATAAGTCAAACATTATGTAGATCTCACTGTTCCTTAAACTTTCTTTCTTATAGAACTTTCTATCATTTAATTCATGTTTGTAGGTTTGATATACTCCTAATGAGACCCTAGTTTCATGCATAAGATTTCAGTTTTTTTATCCTACAGGCTAAATCACACCCATAGGCCTTCTTCCATGTGGCTGGGAGGACTATAACGACACTCATAAGCCTTTCCCCTAGTTTCTGGGGATTGAACTAGGAGAAACATTCTCTACTGACACTAGAACTTGTAAAAAATCCTTCGACAGTATCAAATGTCTGTTTATGTATAGAAACCTTGCTTCGATAATCAAGATTCATTTGTAAATAATAATAGGTGTTAGGATCTTATGGAAATATTTTTTCTTTTTATGAGAGACCTCTTCAATCTACATTAATGAAGGCATCAACCAATCTATCATAATACTGTTATGCATCAACAAAACTATTAGATCATGGAGTAAAACTAGATAAGGTTCTAAAGCATATAATAATCATAGCCATAACAGATCATCATTAACTTCTTCATTGACACATATGGAAATGTCATCCAATATTCATCAAAGATTAGTGTCATATAATTAGGGCAGTTGAGAAATGTATCTTCATACTACATGAATTATATTCACAACATCACTTATTTATCATATTATTCAACCATCAGGTCAGGACATCGAGTTTTGTTAGATTGTCAAAATTACTAAGCTTATCAAAACCTACCCAAGATCAAAAAGAAGATGTTCAATATCAATCTTATAGTTATACTTATATCATCAAGGTTACCATGCTTATCACAAGCATTATAAATAGTATCATGTTTCCATAATATATCAAAATAAATGTATCTAGCCCACTTCAGGAAATCTATCATGTCTAAAATGTAAAATTATTTGCAAATATAAAGTGCATCAATATATCACATGCACCTTAAATAAAGCTTACTTTCATATGTATGCATGAAGGTGATATACTTGTCATACCTCAAGGCTTACCTTGCCATCCAATATTGCAGCTTACGCATACCTTGTAGTATTCATATAACTTTGCAACTTGTAACACAGATTTCTCTTTGGTAGCTGTAGTACTTACATAGTGTAATTTTTAGATGCTACTTTGAAAATTTTCAAAAACATTCCTCGACTCCTTCTTTCCTTTTTTCCAGCACCAACTCTGCTCTTCTTGCACTAGCTCTATTTTCTTGCACATTAGATGATCCTCAAGAAGGATATTATTTTCATATCTTATCTAGAGGTTCAAAGTATACATATACTGAAATTTTCATACAGGAAGTATAAGCAATAATCAAAATGATAATTCAAAAAAAGAATAGTTTCACAAAAAAATAACATAAATCTGAAATGTACTTATCTTTAACAAGAGTTAATCAACTCTCTCTAGAATGAACCTTCAAGAGTAAATGCTATCCATTATCCATATAACAATGTTTCCTTCAAATATTTCAACCAACTTCATCAAAAACTAGGCCTAATTGAGACAAGTCCATCTAGGGTTATACTCAATTTGTCACAAGTGCTAAAACAACTCCTCATTGATCATGCTAGGGTTTCAAGGCTGCAAAAATCAAGCCTTTGTCATATTCCATAGTTTCTTACAAACCCTAACCTCATAATATCCATCAAGCCCTAATAATAATATTTCCTAGGGTTTCCATCAAACCCTAGTATTCTTTTAGGTCTCATCCATCCTCTCTTACTTCCATCAAAGGAGTCTTATCAAGGGTGATATTTACTTTAGGGATATATTGTTCTTTACTTTAGACAATTTCATTTCATCATTTACATATTTAATTCACCCCACAACATCATAACATCATTAACAACAATGAAATTATACCGAAAGAACAATATCATCATCAATGTAGCATGACATAAAGGAATAATAGAAGAAAACAATTCACACATAGAGACACCATAATTGGTCAGAGAGTAGGGAAAAACCTTACAAGGAGGAAAACCCTTTCAAATTATTCTTCTTATTAGAGAGCCATTGATTGTTTCAGTATATAGAGAGTACAATGAATAATTTATTCATTCACAAGACTATCCAATAAAACCAACACAACAATATACCATAGATGAACCCAACAATAATACTAATCAAAATCATGATTCACAAGCCTGTGTTCAACTTTCAACATTTTTAGTCAACTGACCGAATCTGCGGTCAACTATCAAATGAAAATTCCCTAGCTAGTCAAGTCAACAATGGTAAAATTCTAGTCAAACTAACTCCAAGAATCTCTCAATCTCTATCTTTCCACTGTTCTCCATCTTCTTTTCAACGCAAAAATCGACCCTGCAGATCTCCCACTAAACAGGGTCTACAATAGGCCTAAGAAAAAACCCTCAGTAGCAAAGGTGTCCCTTGAAGCCGAAACATATCATATACCAAACGTAGGTTTTAACCCTGTAGAGAAATTACCTACAAACAAATTCTTCAAAAAGAAAAATAAACAATGGTGAGAAGACAAAAAAATATACACAGATATTTTCACCAGGATGCCAAAACTAGGACTACCAGATTTATTTTTCATTCCTTTTAGTGTTGCAACACATATATATACATGGAGAAGCATACATAAACCCCAATCCATTAACTGTGGATTAGAACAGAGCCGTAGTTCCCTTGACCAAATCTACAAAATAGTAGGGGCTGAAAATCATCATGCCCCAAAACCATGTGCAAACCCATGCACAAAACCACATGGGTAAGTACGCCCACCATTTTTGGGTCAGCCCCCCATCCTTAGGTCCGCCCAACTAATTATTATTAGGTCCACATAAAAAAAATTCCCCGACCGTCGCGCCACACCTCCTCATGCAGGGGGGCTACCTCCCACCTTAAAAAACCCCCAACAGAGAGGGTTAGTGCCCCCTTGTGACCCACCGCTATGCCTGGCACAACGTACATCACCTTCTTCTAGTTGTGGAAAGAATATAACACATAACCAACAAGAAAATCCCTCTTAATTTGATCATTAGAAGCTCATCACCTACTAAGAATAGATTGTCAACATAAAACCAAAATTGAAGGCATACCTTGGACCAATTTGAAGTAGAGGTTCAAATCGAGGCATTTTCTAGGATTTACTAGGTAACTATCAATGCAAACATACCAGGCTCAGGAAGCTTGCTTCATACAATGATTTATAGAAACATAATACTGACCAAACTAATACACTCAAACTCAAACAAATCAATATTGTGCAACCAAATTAATTAAGTTTGTTTATCAAGCCTTAAATGTCAAATAAAAGCCATAAATGTTCTTGCTAATATCATTGTGAAACTCTACAAACCAGATGCTAAGTATAGCTCACACCAAAATACCATGTTACAACCTTATCTATCGTCACGTCAACAACTATCATTTACCAAGAAATATCAAGCTAAACTTTATCAAGCCATCCTCATGATCATAATATGAATCATCTATCCCTGAATGTAAATGCATACACCAAGGATAATCCATATAAGTTCCTTCCATTAATTGTGAGATCAATTCATATTGAATCAAAACTATTTACACTTCAACCATTGTGCCAATGCCAATTATTACAATACAAAATTAAAACTGAATACCAATATTAATTAGTGAGAGTTACTATGTTGATATTTTCGTGCTACATCAAGGAAATTCGTCATTTCAAAATTTGATCAAAACACTTAACTTGTTATCACTGTGAATTATATCAATCAATAAGAAAAAATATATTTGCACACTTTTCAAAATTCCAATACTACTCATCTATATTAAATCAAGCCAATAAGCTAAGTATTTGTCAAACCCTTGCACCTTTAATAAATATTGCCTATATATATTAGATTCAATGAACAAATAAAGACAAATAACATATTGATATGAATATCATAGACCCATGCAAACACAATATTATTAAGGAATTCACATACTCCTAATGTGTTGCTAGTTTCATGCATAAGATTTAATTTTTGTATTCACGGATCAACCACACCCATAGGTCTTCTTCCATGTGTCTATGTGATTGGGAGGCCTATAACCGCACTCTCTTAAGTATTTCTCCTAGTTTTTGGGGATTGAAATAGGACAAACCTTCTCTCGCTTCGATGTGAACTTCTGTAAAAACTTCTTCGGCAATATCGTATGTTTATTTATGTCTAGAAACCTTGCTTTGAAATCAAGATTCGTCGTTAAAATTAATAGGTGTTGGGATCTTATGGATATTAGGGATCTTATGGATAGTTTCTCACATTGTATGAGATACCAATTCATTCAAAATTTATCAAGTTAAGGCATAACTGCTTATCATAATATTGTTATGAGTTAGAAAATTGTTAGCTCATGGAGTCTTC
>JAXQQM020074609.1:0-122282 GCA_034641835.2 Pinus albicaulis
AAAGACCCTTTGAAGGGCTCTAACGTGTTCAAATTTGATCACCGGTCGGGACTTTTGGTATTGCGATACCTATATAATATAGTAGTCGGGGGCAATTGGCATAGCATATCCGAGAAAGAAGAGGCGGACACTTAAAATTCGAAATTTTGAGTGCAATAGCGACGGAGGGAGAAAAGGAGCAAGTAAAGCTGTTAGGTGCGACCCTGAGTCCCTTCGTGGTGCGGGTTCGCATAGTACTTGCTCTTAAAGGTATCGATTACGAGTTTGATGTTAAATTATTTTTCATTTGATCTTAAATTATTTTGTTTTTTCACATAAGTTTGATGTTAAATTAAGGTGGAAAGTGATGTATTTTGTTTGTGGTTAATATTGATTTTTTTTTTTTATTAGTATTTTTGCATGCAAGGCACTCTTCAACCTATAGTATGAGAGATATTGTCAAATAATATTACATTTATTGCGTCCAAAATTACTCTACAACCCAATATAAAAGGGACGACAAATAATAATATATTAAAAAATAATAAAATAATACCTACATTAACAAATATAACGATATTTCAAATGAAATTTATAAATACATTTAGAATATTAACACTTATATTAACAAATAGAATATACATTTAAAATTAAAATAGAATTTAATTATGCATTTCTAGAAACTAAGTATACTTTTTTATTCATAAAATCCTAATTTCAATTATATGGTTTGTTGTTTGATGAAAATTATTTCTTAAGTCCTTCAAATCTAATTTTTAATATTCTCCATCCTAAGACATGTGGGTTATGGGCCGACGAAAACTAGCTCCCTCGGGCTTCTTATGAGCACATGAAATCGTAACTTCTAGATCCTCAATTGATGATGATTATTCCATCTGATTCCATCTTGAAATTTTTCAAATAACATATCGACCCATTTTTAAAGTCCTAAGACAGACTTCCAATTGACAACAATTCTCATGGAAAAGCTTGTTTACCTCGACTACCAATTACCATATTGCCCTGAGTTAAAAATATCGGCCCTTTTCCACTCCATGCTTTAATGTTTCTCGCCCCAATATCTAAACATGGATATGGTGACAGGCATTGATTTTTCTCCACCTACGAACAATCTCGACTCTTGGCCCTTAGTTAAGAATATCATTTTGAGCCTCCACGCTGATATTGTATCAAATAGGAAAGATGTTGTGTTGGTGTACAGGCACATAGTTAGCCTTAATTAGCTTCAATTCAACTCTAGTTATTCCAGGTGTTGTGCACTTGGCTTTAGCTAGTTAACTCAAGTGCTTACATGTGGTGTGCACTTGGCTTTAGTTGGTTAACACGAGTGCTTACATGTGGTGTGCACTTGGCTTTAGTTAGTTAACTTTAGTGTTTGCAGGTGGTGCATGTGCACATTAACATAACATAAAGCACACTTAGCTTCAACTAGCTTTAATTTTCCTTAGTTATTGCATGTACAACTAAGCTTAAGTTTTCTTTATGTATTGATTCTCAAACTAATATTGTTGAATCAAATTCATCTCAATTCCATTATTTATTTTTTCAATTCCTGCAAGTTTGTGCAATTATTCTTCAACTAGATCCGTATTTGTGCTCTAATAATTTTACTTGGTATCAGAGCTACAGGGGCTTGGAGAATGTGCATGAACAATATTTTGCAGGTTTGAAGATCAAAGAATTGGAAATTGTTCAGAGATTTGAGTTGCAGATCAAAATATTGGAGATTTGTCACAATTGTTGTTACAACTGCAAGTTGAAATAATGGAGTTCTCATCTTCAGCTATTCTTACCCCATATAACTACTTCCAATGGAAGCCATAGTTTTTTCTTCACCTCAAAGGCAAAGGCTTGTATCATATAGCTATGAATATAGAAGCTGAACCCAATTCCACCATTGAAAAATCTAAATATTTCAACACGATGGACAATGCTTTTGGGCTTCTATTGTTGTCCATATCTCCAACATTTCATTTCCATGTGGACTCATGTGAAATCGTGCCAAAATATCTCTAACATACTTTGGTTGAGAAATGGTAATCCCAGAACCACTCTAATTGATCTATAGTCCAAGAAATAAATTTAGCAAGCCCATGTCTATCATAGAAAACCTCTTATGCAATGCCATTTTAATCTCAAGAATGGCAGAAGCTAAACTACATGTTATCAAAAGATCATCTACGTAGAGTATTATGATCAACAAGGAGTCAATTTTCTTCAAAAAATAAACATTGGAATCAGATTTGCAGCATACAAATTTTTAAAATAACAAACCGGAACCCATATTTGCATACCATGCTCTAGGTTCGTGCTTTAGGCCATAAAGAGACTTCTTTAGTTTTCATACCAGAGAAGATAATTTGCATGCACCAATAGATGAACCTGTTACCAAGTTTCCCTCACCACTCATTGATGAATATGTTGATGATACTTCAAATCAAAATTCTGATGAAGATGAGCCTTTTCCTGTGACACCTCTTGGACCACCAGTTGTTGAACATTGAGATCATACATCCTCATGTACTTCGGAAGATTCTCAACCACCTTCAACACAAAAATTGTGTAGCATGAATGATCTCCTTGGTCATCCTGCCTCTATAACTCAGTTTGAGAAAGATCCACAAACATTGTTAGCTATGGAGCCATGCATGCCCATGCATGCTTATATGATGCATGCATATGATCCACAGAATTATGAAAAAGTAGCTGGGTATCTTAAATGGGAAGAAAAAATGGACGAGGAATACAAGTCTCTCATTGAGACCTAGACTTGGGATTTGGTTCCACTACCTTCAAATCATAAACTTGTGAGGTGCAAGTGGGTTTACCGAACCAAGAAAGAAATATATGGCCAAGTTAGTCGATATAAGGCATAGTTGGTAGAAAAATGTTTTCAACAAGTTCATGGTGTTGACTATGACAAGACTTTTGCTCTTGTGGAAAAAATGGATTCCATTCACCTAGCTCTCTCCATTGTAGCAACAAGAGGGTGGGAGGTGCATCATATGGATGTGAATAATGCTTTACTTCATGGTGATCTCGAGGAGGAAATCTACATGGAGCAGCCACATAGATACATGTAAAATTAATTTATGTTATGCAAACTAAAGAAATATCTCTATGGCCTCATGTAGGCACCTAGAGCGTGGTATGCAAAGATGGATTCCTATTTGTTATCTCAAAAATTTGTACATTGAAAATATGATTCCAATTTTTATTTTTTAAAGAAAATTAACTCCTTGTTGATCATAGTACTCTACGTAGATGATCTTTTGATAGCAGGTAGTTCATTTTTTTCCATTTTTGAGATTAAAATGACATTGCACAAGAGGTTTTCTATGACAGACATGGTCTTGCTAAATTTCTTCATTAGACTAGAGATAAATCAGAGTGGTTTTTGGATTACCACTTCTCAACCAAATTATGCTAGAGATATTGATGCAGGAGCATCCGGATTTATCCAGCAATGTGATTGTGTGTTCACATGTTGTGGCTAACAAGAGGTGGAAAAAAATGATTATTAATATTTTATTTAGCTTTAATTGTGATAAGTTAGTTTGTTTTGATTTCCTAACTTAAATAGGAATAAAAATCGAAAATTGGTTCTCAGTGCAAGGAGATCAAGTCAAGTAGATTAAGTCATTAAGATATGATAGAATTAGGTTGTTAGAGTGGTTCAACGGAGAGCTAATAAAAGACAAGAGAACCACTTCTGGGTATATATAAGCGTGAATAGGTGTGAGGTGTGATAGGTAAGTGTGAGGTGTGGAATAGGTGTGAGAGAGGTGTGAATAGAGTGGAGAAATTATGTAATAATCCAGCTATCAAGGGAAGACTCTGTGTATTTTCATTTTGTTAATTCCAAGTATCTTTGTATTTTAATTTGACTGTATGGTTTAAAACTGTCACTTTTTATTTCTCTGTTGAGTTTGGATATCGTATCTCACACAACATGGTTTCCATTTAATATATTTATGTGAGGTTAGAATCAAGCTTGCAAAGTTTCAATACAGAAGTTCACAACTGTTTTGGCATTGATCGCACAATGCTTCTGGAGAAGGGCCGATTGGTGGTGCAAACAACAAAGACACAATGGGACCATTAGATCTGGCATAGATCAACGATGGAAATAAAATCGCAACCCCAGTGGAATTTCACACATTGGTGATTTCTATATTTACATGGTAAGACATTGCAAGGTAAGAAGTTTAAGTTGCAATGCAGTAAATAGCTGTAAGCTGCGTTGTGATAAGGATTGGTGATTGCGATGCGATGCGATCACATATCACATAGGATAAGGATAACATGTTATGACTAAATGTTAAAAGGTGCGACGTGTGATAAGGTTTTCGCTGCGAGTTGTGAAATCGCAAAATCCCAAATATTGCGAAATCATCAAATTTATGAACCTGCGGGGAGGTAAGTTATTAAAGTTGCAATCCGTCGTGATTGGTCACCGATTTGTGTGGGCCATAAACCGCAAGTTCCGCGCCCATTCTATAAATTTACAGTGTTAGTGCATCACTTTATATCAGAGCAGAAACTGAGTTCTGTTCTCAAGGATTGTAGCAAATGTACCACCGAGGAGAGGAGCTGACATAGGTCGGAGAAGAACTGTAGCCAATGCAGTTTTGCTAGAAGAGATTCAACACCTTCGTAAAAGGATGGAGACAATGGAGACTACTCAGAGGAGTGAACTTGATGAATGAGATGTCAGTGCTGCAGAGCAATATTCTAAGGAAGAAGAAGAGGAAGAAATCGAGGCAACTAAAGTTTTCAAGATATTATCAAAGGTTAGTGGAAAACCAAGAATGGAGATTTCTTCATATGAGGGGAACCTTAATGTGGACAAGCTGATGGATTGGATCAGTTCAGTGGATAAGTATTTTGACTTCGAAGAGGTTGAAGATAAGAAGAAGGTAAAGTTTGCAGCTACCAGGTTGAAGTGCCATGCATCTATTTGGTGGGATGAACTACAGACATCCAGGGAGAGAAAGGGAAAGCCTAAGATCAATTAATGGGATAAAATGGTAAGTAAATTGAAGAATAAGTTTATGCAAAAATACTATCAATTGAATATTTTCAAATAGTTGCAGAATTTGAGGTAGAAAGAAATGACAGTGAAGGAGTATACAAAGGAGTTTTACAAGTTGAGCATTAGAGTAGGACATGTTGAAGATGATATGGAGAAAGTATCCTGATACATAAATGGTCTAAGGTATGACATATAGGATGAAATCAATTTGTTGAGTCTGATGACAATTGAGGATTCCTACCAAGCAGCTTTGAAGGCAGGGGAGAAAATGTTGAGGAAACAAAGTCAAAATAACAGAGGTAAAAGTCTAGCAAGAGGAAGAGGAACTTTCAGATCAAGATTTCAGCACTCTCAGAATGAAGTAGGAGGTTCGAGTAGTAGACCGCCGCAGAGAGGAGACTTTGGTAGAGGGATATTTGCACCCATAGGTAGAAGCCGAGGAAGAGAAATTCAGTGTTACACATGTGGATAATGGGAACACGGATCATGGCACTGTCCTCATAACAAACTAGCAAATCAGTGGAATGTGAATGTAGCTGAGGAAAAGGAAGAAAATCCTCAAGTCATGGGAAAAGAAGAGAAACCTGAGGCAGGAGATTCTTTATTTCTGAAAAGAGTATTTCTTAAGGAAAATAAGGAAGCAAATGAGCCATCACAAAGGAAGAGCCTATTCAGGACTGTGTGAAAATCAAAAGAAAAATGTTGCAAAGTTTTGATTGATAGTGGAAGCACTGATAAAATTGTTTCCACATAGATGGTTGAGAAATTGGGGTTGATTAATATGGTACACACTACTCCCTATAGTGTGTCGTGGCTACAGAAGGGAGATCATATTTAGTGACAAAAAAATGCAAGGTAGAGATACAGATCGGTATATATAAGCATGTCATGTTGTGTGATGTGATGCCAATGGACATGTGCCATCTATTGTTGGGAAGGCCTTGGAAATTTGACAGAAAATCCATTCATGATGGCGGAAGGAATACCTATACCGTAGAGAATGATGGAAAGAAGGACACATTGATGCCTTTGAAGGATGAATAAGACAAAGGGGTAGTTGGGAATAATGTTATGTTGATTAGTGGAAAGGAATTACTACAAGAAGTCAAGAAGGAGAAATAAATGCATTTTGTTGTTGTGAGTAAACCCAAGGTAATTCTAACTTCTACTAATTTAGACAACCTTTCTGTGGAAATTAAAATTCGGTTAGATGATTATGTTGATATAATTGTTGATGAATTACTAAGTGAATTGCCACCAATCAGAAGTATTAGTCATCACATAGATTTAATACCTGGTGTAAGTTTACCAAAAAAAGTAGCATATATAATGACCCCTTGGGAGAATGAAGAAGTTGGAAGAAAGATATAGGAGTTTTTAGATAAAGGATTGATCAAAGAAAGCCTTAGCCCATGTGCACTACCAGCCATGCTTAATCCAAATAAAGGAGGTGAGTGGCGCATGTATATTGATTCCAGAGCCATAAACAAGATCACTATCAGGTATAGATTTCCATTGCCATGCATAGACGATTTGATGGATTTTTTAAGTTGGTCAAATTATTTTACTAAAATAGATCTAAAGAGTGGATACCATCAAATAAGGATTAGAGAGGGAGATGAATGGAACACTGCATTTAAGACCAAAAATGGGTTGTATGAGTGGTTAGTGATGCCTTTTGGGCTCACTAACGTACCAAGTACATTTATGAGACTAATGAATGAGGTATTGAAAGAATATGTAGGAAAATTTGTGATAGTATATCTTGATGACATTCTGATTTTCAGTTAGAGTAAGGAAGAGCATTTGGAGCATGTCAAGTTGATGTTAAATAATTTGCAAAAGGAGAAGTTTCTTATAAATTTGAAGAAGTGTAGTTTTATGAAGAAGGATCTCATTTACTTGGGAGTTATAATCTCAGAAGAAGGCTTAAAGATGGACTCAGAAAATATCCTGGTAATACTGGATTGGCCAAATCTGAGAAGTGTATTTGAGGTAAGGAGTTTTCATGGTCTTGCTAGTTTTTACAGAAAGTTTGTAAGATGTTTTAGTAAGATCCGTGAACCAATAATTTAAACAATAAAGGAGAGAAACTAGGCATTTAACTGCATGGAAGCAACAAACCAGAACTTCAAGTTGTTAAAAAAGAATATCACCGAAAGACCTATTTTGGCCTTGCCAAATTTTGATAAAATATTCCGAGTTGAGATGGATGCTAGTGGGATAGCAATTGGAGTTGTCTTGAGTTAAGAGAAAAGAACAATAGCTTATTTCAATGAAAAGTTAAATGAGTCCAAGAGGAAGTATTCATCCTATGATAAGGAGTTCTATGCTATTATGCAGGCTTTGAAGAAATGGAGGCATTATTTGTTGCCTAAATAATTTGTGTTGTATTCTAATAACCATGCACTACAGTTCATAAATAATCAGCCGAAGTTGAACCAAAATCATGCCAAGTGGGTGGATTTTTTTTTTCTGATTTTTACCTTTGTAATCAAACACACAAGTGGTAATTCAAAAAAAGTTGTTGATGCTTTGAGTAGAGTAAATCTAGTTATGTAGGAATTGAATATGGAATTTTGGGGTTTGAAGAGATGATTGATATGTATAAGGAAGACACATATTTTAAATAAATATATGTAGCTGTTAAAAATCCTATGATTCATAATAGAAGCCAGTGGTTGGACTACCTGATTCAGAGGATTGATGTTCAAGAACAATAAAATATGTATTCCTAAGTGTTCCATGAGGGAAAACCTGATTAAAGAAAAACATAGTGGATAAGTATCCAGACACTTTGGACAGGATAAAACATTTTCTCAAGTAAGTGCTTTTTATTATTGGCCAAAACTGCAAGCTCATATCAAAAAGTTTTTTGAGAAGTGCAGGATTTGTCAACATGCCAAAGGAAGAAGCCAAAACACTGGGTTATATTAGCCATTGCTAATACCCAATATACTTTCAGATGCTGTCAGCATGGAATTTGTTTTGGTTTTTCTAGAGACTCAAAAAGGACATGATTCTATCTATGTTGTCATAGATAGGTTTTCTAAAATGGATCATTTTATTGGTTGTAATAAAACTAGTGATGCAACTCACATTGCTAATTTGTTTTTCTTTGAAGTTATAAGATTACATTGACTTCCTATGAGTATTGTTTCATACAGGGATACAAAGTTCATAGGACACTTCTGGAGGACTCTATGGAGGAAGCTAGGTACAAACCTCAGTTTCAGTTCGGCCTATCATCCTCAGATGGATGGGAAAAAGTAAGTGGTGAAGAGGAGCTTTGGAAACATATTAATGAGTTTGGTTTACAAAAATCAAAAGCAATGGGACTTAGAAATTTTCTCAATCTGAATTTTCCTATAATGATACTCCTAATCAAAGTAACGGGATGAGTCCATTTCAGATTGTTTTTGGAATGCATCCAAGAGGTGTGTATGAAATTATAGATTTGAGAAAATAAGAGACAAGGAGTGCAAAGGCTAAAGAATTTGTAGAACAGATACAAAAGTTGCAAGAAGATGTCAAGCAAATATTACAAAAAAACACCCAAAAGTATAAACAAATGGCTGATATGAGGAGGAATGAAAGGGAGTTTCAAGTAGATGATTTAGTCATGGTTTATCTAAGGAAGGAAAAGTTTCCAGTCGAGACCTATAACAAACTGAAAATGAAAAAGATAGGGCCATGTAGAATTTTGAGGAAGTTTTCCTCAAATGCATATGAGATTGAGTTACTAGTAGGAGTTGGGATATCAACCATCTTTAATGTTGCATATTTGTACCCATAAAAAGGAACAGAGGAAGAAATATAAGAAGAACCTTCAGAAGAGGAGCACAAGACTTTGAATTGGAAGGAACAGATGCCAAAGACAACAAAGAAAGAAGTGGAAGCCATTCTGGAGAAAAAAGCAACAAAGAAGACGAGAGGACAGACCTATTATCAATATCTAGTCAAATGGAAGGGACAACTAGTAGAAGATTCCATTTGGGTGATAACAACCGAGTTACAGAAGCTTAATGTAGATCCTAAAACATTGACGGATCAATTTTTTCTTGCCTGGGAGTCTGATGTAGGAGCATCTGGATTTAGCTAACAATGTGATTATCTGTTCACATGCTGTGGCTAACAAGAGGTGGAAAAAAATTGATTATTAATATTTTATTTAGCTTTAATTGTGAGAAGTTAGTTTGTTTTTATTTCCTAACTTAAATAGGAATAAAAATAGAAAATTGGTTCTCCCTGCGAGGAGATCAATTCAAGTAGATTGGATCATTAAGATATGATAGAATTAGGTTGTTAGAGTGGTTCAATGGAGAGCTAATAAAATACAAGAGAACCGCTTCCGGGTATATATAAGTGTGAATAGGTGTGAGGTGTGATAGGTAAGTGTGAGGTGTGGAATAGGTGTGAGAGAGGTGTGAACAAAGAGAGTGAATAGAGTGGAGAAATAATGTAATAATCTAGCCATCAAGGCAAGACTCGGTGTATTTTCATTCTATTAATTCCAAGTATCTTTGTATTTTAATTCGGCTATCTGGTTTAAAACTGTCACTTTTTATTTCTTTGTTGAGTTTGGATATCGTATTGCACACAACGGGGTTTCCATTTAATATGTTTATGTGAAATTCAAATCAAGCTTTCGAAGTTGCAATATAGACGTTCACAATTGTTTTGGCATTGATCGCATAGTGCATTCAGAGAAGGGTTGATTGGCGGTGTGAACAACAAAGACACAGTGGGACTGTTAGAACTGGCATCATTCAATGGTGGAGAAAAAATCACAACCCCAGTGGAATATCACACATAGGCGATTTCTACCTTTACATGTTAAGAAATCATAAGGTAAGAAGTATAATTTGCGATGCGGTAAATATTTGGAAGTTGTGTTGCGATAAGGGTTAGAGATTGTGTTTCAATGTGATTGCATATCGCATAGGATAAGGAAAATCTATTATGACTAAACGTTAAAAGGTGCGACGTGCGATAAGGTTTTCGCTGTAAGTTGCGAAATCGCAAATATTGCGAAATCATCAAAGTTGCGAAGCTGCGGGGAGGTAAGTTATTAAAGTTGTGATATGTTATGATTGGTCACTGATTTGTGTGGGCCATAAACCTTAGGTTCCACGCGTATTCTGAAAATTTGCAGCCTTATTACATCAGATAATTTGGCACGATTTCACATGATTGACTAAAAGCCAGCAACCACACCTTTCTTATTAGGGATAAAGCTTGAGAATGGCAAAGACACACCACTAGTTGATTACACATTCTACCATCAGCTTTTGGGAAGTCATCTTTATCTCACTCAATCCTGCCCGATCTCTCATATGCATAAGAGAAGTTTCCAGATACATGCATGAGTCACATGAGTTACACCGGAAAGTTGCAAAGCGTATCCTTTCATATTTCCAGGGACAATCACCTATGGGATTCATTATGCAGAAAATTTTTCTTTGGATCTTGTTGGGTTCAAAGATTTAGATTGGGCTGGTGACAAAATTGGTCACAAGTCCACCTCCAATTATGTACTTAGTTTGGGATCCGACCCAATTTTTTGGTCAAGAAAGAAGAAGGTTGCCATTACTTGATCATCAGAAGAGGTCGAGTATAGAGGAGCAGTCAATGCCACTATTTAGGCCATTTGGCTACAACATTTCCTATCTAAGCTTGGGATGAGTGTCCATTGTCCAACTGTCGTCTGGTGTGATAATCAAAGTAAAGTTTTCCAGAGATCCAGTGCAGCAGCAGTGGAACAAAAACATTGAGATCCACATGCACTTCATTATATAAATAATTCATGATGGGATAATCTATCTTCAATACTGTCCCAGTTCTGAGAAAAATGTCAATATATTCACCAAGAATTTCACTAAGCATAAGTTTCAATTTCTGTGAGATCATCTCTGGGTGAATGTCGTGACTGCCTAGCAGTTGTATTTTCTCTACTTTTTGCATTATATTTTGAGGGGAAGTTTTCTTCCCAATGGGTTTCACCTCTTTCCTCTTTGCATGCATTGTATATGGGTACCTAAAATGTCCTTGTTCCCGAGACTCATTCATTTTTTATCACACTCACCTAAGTTATTCTTAAGGGGTATGTTGGTGTACATGCACATAGTTAGCCTTAATTATTTTCATTTCAACTCTAGTTATTGCATGTGATGTGCACTTGGCTTTAACAAGTTTACTCGAGTGCTTACATGTGGTGTGCACTTGGATTTAGTTAGTTAACTCTAGTTCTTGCATGTGGTGCATGTGCACATTCACTGAACATAAATCACACTAGGCTTCAATTATCTTTAATCATCCATAGTTATTTCATGTACAACTAAGCTTAACTTAGTTTCTTTATGTATTGACTCTCAAACTAATATTGATGAATCAAATTCAATCTCAATTCCATTTTTTTTATCTTTTCAATTCTCGCAAATTTGTGCAGTTATTCTTCAACTATATCTATATTTGTGCTCTAATAATTTTACATGCTGATGCCATCAATTCAAGAATTTTCCAAAGGATCTTAGAATTAACCACAAAAGGTTTCAACATTCATCGATCTCAACCATCGATCCTTCTTGTGATTGATGGTGACGAGCTCGTCATTTAGACCTGCAACACTTGATCATTAAATAGACACACAAACATATAGGATATAGAATTAAGAGTCAATACACACATAGATTCAATAATGCACATAATCCACACGTTTTATTATACTCGAGCTCGATCACAATTATATGCCTCTTAAGGCTTGGCCTGGTTCTTACATTGTGGAGGCTCTCCTTCTAAGCGTGCAGGATTTACAATTTAAATAACACAATTCAATATGGGTCAGATTGTTGAACAAATATAATTAAATTCCTAAGATCACTCACGATCCATATAAATTAGAATATTACTTAAAAAAATAGTTAACAAATTCAATTGAATCCAAGGAAATCTCGTCCTCTTGGGCATCTCTTGTTTTTTTTCCAAGGATAAAAGGATGATCCTGCTTCTTGTCTTCTCATAATACATTTAACTCCTTAGCTACATAAAAATATTTTCTATAGCAAGTCTCTGTTTCTTGTTACACCATATTTCACCAAGATTTTCTCCTGGAAGCTCAGTCTTTTGGCATATTCCTAGTTCTCTTATCTAAAACCTTATGAGCACTAATTTCTCTAGGTTACTAAAAGTATTCTCATGTTCCTCTTTTGTCACCTGCAAAATCATAAAGAAAACAAATTTCTTACGAGGCCTTCAAACAATTTGTACCTCCTTTTCCTACTCCCCAAATATTCACATTCTTTTCTTCTTTTTCAAGCAGGAAATATTTCCATGCTCTGATACCACTTGACGAAAATGATTTTTGGAATCATTTGAATCTAGTTTTTAATATTCTCGATATTGGAACCTCCGGGTTACAAACCCATTAAAATTGGCTCCCTTGGCCTTCTTTTGAGCACATGAACTCGTAACTCCTATATCCCCAACCTTCAACCTTCGAGCTAGTTGGCATTGCTGAAAAAATGCAAAGGTCCATATCATGACATGCCACAGGGTCTTTGTACTGACCAAGAACTCTTCTTGTCTAGATGGGCTTCAAACTCGATGGCTCTCTGATGATGAAGCCTATCTCATCTCGGCTGGATTTATCCACTTAAGGTTAGCACCAATTTAAGTGTAAGAACATGTGACCACAAATTTTGGTGGGAGAGTGGCAAAGGTATAAATAGAAACCCAAAAATTATAGCATTATGGGGGTTTTTGATCTACTAAAGCTGGTTGGGCTGGAGCCACCTCACATTAAGAGATGCAAAAGGCATTATTGATTGGGTAAAGGATAAATCACAATTCAATCATCATATTCTATCAAATTGTATGTCTTATTTGCGATCTGGTGAGTTCTTTCCAGTGTATTTCTTTTGGGCACATGTATAGGGAACAAAAATAGGTTGTGGATCTTCTCTCCAAGAGAGGCATTGGAAAAGATCCTAGGAATTTTGTTTTTGCGAAATTTATGTAGGACTCCTAATAATATGTTGGGAGTATTATCTTCTGGTAATATGCATTTTAGGTTTTTTTTTTTATGTCAAATGAGACATTGATGGTAGTGAGAATCTAACTATGACTATAAGAACCAAACTTTTGTGAAGATATGTTTTCTCTATATCTATGAGGAAATTATGAAAAGAAAAGGAAAGATAACCCAAAATAGAATAGTTTTGAAAATTTTAGGAGCCAAATTCCTTTCTTTGGAAGGAAATAATGGAACAAAATATCGTGTGTAAGAGATATTGAGGAGAATGACTTTTTTTTTTTTACTCTTTTTTACATAGTAAAAAAAAACGTTTTTTTCCTTGTGAAAAAAAAAAAAACTAATGTCCATGAGCTCAAATCTCAGTCTTTGCCCCTTTCCTAATGGAGCCACTTTGAAACCTTGAGAAACTCCCAAGACCGAGATCTTGAGACGGATGGAATTTGACATCAACTGAGATGATTATTCTGTCTCAACCTCCATTAAATAACATATTAGCCCACTTTTAAAGTCCCAAGACAGACTTCCACACTACAACATAAAGGGGGGGTTTAAGACAATATTTAAGAATTTTTTTGTGTAAATTGTCCTAATTTGAGACAAAAGAAAACTTTTGTATTGTCTTAAATATTGTCTTTAAGCGGGTTTCTCAAATTAAATCATCTTAAAATTAAATTGTCTTAAAATATTGTCTCTATAAAGACAATATATAACACAATCATTTTTCTCTCTCCAGAGACAATAGTTGCACTACAACACAAAGGGGGGTTTTAAGAAATTTTTTTGGGTAAATTGTCTTAACTTGAGACAATTTCATTTTTTTGTCTCTCCAAAGACAATAGTTGGAATTAAAGACATATTGTCTTTATGGATACAATGTCTTTAATCCTATCTATTGTCTTTGTAGAGGCAATATAAAACAATGAATCCAGAAAAATATCTCACCATTAAAATAAATCAATATAAAAACATTTAATTAAAAAATCAACAATATCGTTGAATAATTCATGTTAGAATACAGTGGAATCGAACCACCAAACTCCTGCATGGTAGGTGCTCTTACAATGAGCTAGAAACCTTTAAAGAATTATGTGAGGAGTTATGGAAGTCCTTGAAATTGTATAATAGGCATTGATTTAAAAAAAATGTTCAACACATAATTAGAGCAAAAAAAAACCAAAGCATTCTCAGAAGTGAAAAACATTGACAGCAAGCCCAAACAATCTCAATAAAAAACCACAAGTATAGACACATAAGGCAATGAAGCCAACCAGATTCCAATGAATTACGTCAAGAAGAACACATAAGGGAAGTCCAACCTAGGTTTTCATCATTGGAGAGATCTAGACAACAATAATAACCATATAACATAGTAACTCAAGGTGACTTTGAAATGACAAAAAATTAATTCACAATTACTGATGAAAAACTCCTTAATCCATACATTAAGCAATAGATAAATACTCATAGGTCTAATTGGTATGCCCTTGGAATTGTGCATGATAGCAATATTTATAGGTGTGACCACTGTTTTCCCATTTATAACTCTAGAAACCACTTGTTCCTATGTTCCTATAGTTACAACAACATCCCCATCCCCTTGTGCTCTGATATTTTTAAATATTCCCCTTTGTGCTTTGGAAGATCAAACTTACACTTGGCACCATACTTGCAAATATCTCTCTTGTCAAAAAACTGAGATCCACAACAAGAAATTCGGTAAACCAATAGTTCCAAAAGAAAAAATATAATCCAATTAGAAGCAACTATAGAACATGAAAACAAAAAACTCATCACTGAGTATCTTACAGTGCACTCAGGATCCCATACCTCTCTGGTAGTGAAACAGTAACAGGTTTGACCTGCAAAGGCAAGAGCATATAAATTTAATGATTGATTACATATCATATTAAATGGAAGACAAAAAATAATGGATGAAAACACAGACTGAATTGAGTACCTCACTTCCATCAACATTCTACTCTGATTTTAAGGTTTCCAAACTATCTTTTGGATGCTAGAACTTGCATTTTGAACCAAATTTGCAGATGCTAGTTTTCATATAGTAATGAGTCAATAATTTGAAAATCAACAACCCAAAAAAATGCTAAATTAAACAACATCAAAAGAAATAAAAAATTATAAACAAAAGCTAAATTACAACAACATCAGAAGGATGTCAGTTAAGAGAAAATGTTAAAATTGGCAACTAGGGCCAAATTCCACTATGGTCTGCTCAGTTGATGGAGATAATAATCTCACTGAATTCCTCTTCTCGAGTGGACTAAAATTGAAATAAATATTGTCTAATTTGGACAAGAAAATTATTCATTAACTCAAACGCAGTTGCATAAGGCATAACCTTATTTAGGTGGGAAAAAATTGAAAATTGAAAATTTGAATTTCCCTCCATGAGTAATCAAGTCGGCCTACCCAAGAAGGATATAAATAACCTATCCTTGGCTCATGAATACTCATTATTCTTGTCTCTGAAGTAGCTGCAAAAGAAGGTGATTTCCAGCAAAGGAGATGGAGGTAAGGTTGGGTTCTATTTTTCCATTTCCAAGGGCAGAGTTCCACAGGATGGAGGAGGAGTTTGTTTAGGGCATATTTATGATTTTTTTTGAGCATTTTATCTCTTTTAGGTCGGAAGCTTCTAGCCATAGGTGTTAAGACATGTACTGTTATGAAACCCTTCTTTAGCAAGACAAGTTCTACAGGCAGAAGGCCGATATTGTTGGAAGCCTAGTCTGGATCATTTGAGGCAACATTATCCTGTTCTTTTTAAGCACATTCATGCATTAGAATGTTTTGGTTTCCTCTCTATGTTTTATGGTGGATGATAAGCTTGATTGAGCTGTTTTCATATCGAGTAAAAGTATGTTGGATGTGTTATCACTCAGTAATTTCTCAAGGTTAAAGAAAGAATTCACCTAGGTAACCACAAACCTACTTTTAACCCTTAGGATCTAGCCTTCCTAATGCTCTGAGAGGGCTCTCTCTATATGATTTAAATTTTTTGATTATATTTGATTTTAGGATATTTATATAGGGAAAATTGGTTTTGGGTTTTGGATTTGATTTGGTGGGGAAATAACTTACTTAGATGGATAGCTATAGATCTGTATCCCATTGGGGAAATGGATTCAATGTGTCAAGCAGTCAGATCAGGATCAAGGTCTCAAGGTAAATTTTCACAAGGAAAGATAACAGAATCATTTCAGATCTCCAAAGGCTGGTAGTGAAATGGTTTTTATCAGGATAAAGAGAAATTAAGGATTCTTTAATCTGGATTAGGAGTGAAAAAGGGGAGGTTAATCGAAATGAGGGAGCAATTAAGGGTTCCCTATTCTGGATATCAGTAGAAAACATTTAAATGACAATCAGTCAAAACAGAGTGATTTTAACAAATTCTGAAATATAACTCCTAATTTATCATTTAGATTCAAAAAACATTCATGAATAGATGGAAAAAATAAGAAAATTGACAAAATGACAAGTGAAATACTTCATTACAGTGGCCCAACACATGAATCCTATAATATGATGCTTTATTTCCTGTGATCCAGTCTGATGACTTGAACTTGATACAAAAAATCCTTCAGGTTCAGAAAATATGACTACATAAATGTTCATCAATTAATCCACGCTCAATACTTCAAATGATGAAGTATTTATACAAATTCTAAACTAGAATAGCTTGAAAAAAATATCAAGATTGGTTTACAAATATCTCAAACTGTTTTACATAAATATAACTTAAATAAAGGACACTCAAAACTAATGAATCTATTTGGAAATATATTTATGGATTGATGGTGACAAAGAAGATAAATTCAAATTTGATAGCAAATCTTGGTTGATTATTAAGCTTCCAAGTCACTAACTATCTCCTTCCTTTGTGCATTTTGCTCCAAAAATTCTGAAAAATTAGGGTCCAGTGATACCTTTGTATATCTCAATCTGAGATAGATATGTAAAACCTAAAAGAATTTATTGTATATAAATATGTTAGTGAGATAAACTGCTCTCAGTTTCCTAAAATTCTACTCCATTTGTTCAAAATAAGCTCTGAAAAAAGATGTGTAAAACAGAACTTTGCACAGTCCGAAAACTAGGCTGTGAAGATGTGCATGTGTTTCTCATTCTGTAATACATGTGCATAAAGTGAGATAGGTTTTTGTAGGTTGGCATCTTAGGAACATAAATTTCCTCCAGTTTTACAAAATTCATCTTGGATTGGTCAAAATAGTTTATGTAAAACTATGACTTAAACTGGAAATTTCTGGAAAATGTTCCTTCCTGCTCTGTTTTCATCTTTTAACCTTATTGTTCTTTTAACTGTTTTTACTTTTGTTTAGATAAAATTCATTGTTGCTGGTGAAAGTGTTGGAAATGTTTTCATTGATGGCAAAGGAGATGACAAAGGAGGAGGACCTGAAACATTATTCAAGGGGCAAAAAGGTAGCAGAGACATCAGAGGAAACATAGACAAAGAGAGATAGCAAAAGAAAGGCAAAGGAGACAGACAAAGAGCAGAGAGCTGAAGAGCTAGAGAGACAGAGTAGGTTGCAGAAGAGCCACTTGATTCAAAGGTCTGGCCAGGACAAGTAGTCCTGCAAGTGAATTCATTTGTTCCTGAATGGGTGTGTATAGGTTGATTAATTTTTGTGTGGGACAAAAGAGTAAATGTAACTTATGGGTTGTCGATGAAATGTCTTAACCCTGTAAAGATCCTAAATTGTTTTAACCTTGATTGATAAGGAAATATATTCCAGATGTTCATTTCAGTGTTCGAGAACCGGGAGTAGAGTAATGAATTAAAGTTCTAGCGTTGATTTATTGATGGGTAAATGAATCTATTAAAAAAGAGTAATGGAGTTCCGCACTCCTCTGATGAATAACTGGCAACTGCAACTGAATATTAGGGATTGAGCTTGAATGGCTACCCTCCTAATAGATGGAGTATATCTATAGTGCGAAGGAGTGACCCCGGGATAGAGTCGGGGATAAGGCCCTACGTTAAGGAATCATGAATCAAGCGCAAAGGACTGGTGATAAACCTATGTGTAAATGGATCTGTGTGTTATGATAGCGTAAGCGCCATGTTGAAGTGTTGACAAAGCAAGGGATAACATATGAGAAGGAGTGACAGAGAATAACCGAAGAACCGTATGAAAACGAAGTTAAGAAGACATATTGGGATCGTGAACAAAAGAAGGAAGGAACAGAACCTCGAGTGCTACCGAACAGAACCACAAGCTATGAACAGTGACAGTGGGTTTGGAACACCCGACGGTTTTCATCGCACCGCTTTTGTACGGTAAGCTGTATTTCCAATTTGAACGCGATCAATGTCACAGGAAGACACGTGGTCTTAAGCGGGTTGGAGAAACTGCTCTCATCGCTCCCTCATCGTGCGATAACTATCGGCAATGAAATGAACGTGATATAGCCGTGCGTTGTCCGATCTGGAGGAGGGTTCATCGAACGAAAATCGCACTCAAAATAGCACGGAACATAACTCAAGGGATGACGTGAAAAGGGTTGGGCCCCAGTTCATCGCATAGTGTCTGAGGTTTAAAACCCGTGTGATTTAACTGCACGACCACCGTTGATTTTTCAGAGGGGAGTGCGATATATTATTAACCGTAGATTGAAGAGATGCACTAATTAGTGGGGCCAAGTGATAATTTATATGAGCGCTGGCATATTTAATGTTGTGAATATTTTGTGCAAAGGGTTGTTGATATGCATTGGGATGAAATGCATGTTAAACATGATCATCAATGTGAAATATCACAAGATCGACGCGTAAAAATTTTGAATATAAAGAATATGGGACCCAATGAACGTAAGGGCTACTAGGTTCTTAATATAACGTCCAAGGTCTATTTGATGTTTATAACTACTGACTGGAGAACATTGATACATGTTGTAACCTTGGATTTAAATTGAATAGCAGGGATGATAACACAAGGTATGCCCGGTGGTGTTAATATTATTGAATAGCTATTTAATGTAGTGGATGTGTAGGCCCATGAAATGCAATGCAATATAAAACGTCTCAGTGCCAAAGGAGGTTCACATTATACACCCATGATTGTAATGTTGTAAGTGCTTGCGCGTTGTAATGTTAATGTCATCAATATATATGGTTCTATAACCTTTACCTTTAGAAAGCTTCCACATAATTCTATATTTGCCAAAATGTGAGTTACATTGAATCAGATTTGAAATCTAGGGAATGTGGTTTTGATAACCATCAGATGTGAAAAGAAAAGCCTTCACATACATTGATTTAATTTTCCAGCAGAAAATTAGAAGAAGATGCAATTTTTATATAATTAGAGTTTCAGAGTTAGTGGGGAACTAAAATTTTAATAACAGGTATATATGCAGCAGATACACAACTACAGTGAACTTGTAGAATATGGACCTGACAGAGGTAAACAGAGATTGTAGAGTTGAAGAGATGTGCAACAAAGGGATTCAAAAGTGCAGTGAACAGGTGGAATATGCAGAAGACAGTGAACATAGTATGTAGGACAGTTGCATGACTACTACAGAAAGGACAAAACCAACAAGCGAAGGGCTGAGTGAATTTTATATTTTGAAACTAAAATGTAAATGTTTTAATTGTTTTATATTGTTTGTGATGCAAAGGAAAGTATCCGAAGGAAAAGAAAAATCCCACTGTAACATTGAAATGTGTACATATTGTTATAATTTTTAATTATTTGGACAAAGGAATGAGAAGGCAGAAGCCAAAGAGTCATGGTTGTTCACTCCAAATTCCTTGTGGAATACAAACAGTCATGTGATGAACTCTATATATAACATCAACTTGATATGCATAGAGATGTAAGAGAGAGTAAGGATAGAGAATGCAGAGTATAGAAGATTGAGGCAGAGAAGATAAGGAAGAGAGGAGCAGAAAGAGATGCTACAGAACAGAGCTGATATCTAAGATAAATCAGCAAACATTTCTTTTGAAAAATTGAGGAAGTTGGAGCTTCCCTATCAAGTTGAAGCTTGATAGCTGTCAGTTGTAGCTGATTGAGGTTGGAGCCTCCTGTAGGTTCGTGCCTGCAGAAAAACAGTGGTGAGAGGGAGTTGGAGCTTGCCTTTGCATCACAACAATAATAATATGTGGTTTTCTCCCTTTATGGGTTTCCACTTACATCTGTTGTCTCTATGTGTTTCTTATATGTTGATACGATCCACTCAATCTGTTTAATTGTTTGCTGCTCTCACAATAAGGTTGATGTCACATTAATTTAATAGTGGCTGCAACATTTTAAGACTGTTCACATATTAAGCTGTAAATAAGTTTGATGAAAATTTAAAATTATAATGTATGTGTTAAACTAATTCAACCCCCCCCTCTCAGTTTAACCAAAGATTAAACAATTGGTATCAAAGCAGGTTCCTTTTGTACCAGTTTAACCACTGAAAGGAGATCCTAGGCCCAAGGATGACTAGTCGAGAAGGAAGCTCAACCAATGAAGCCCCTTTCTTCACTGGTGCTAATTATGCCTTCTAGAAAATCAGAATGAGAGCATACATAATGTCTCTAGGAATAGAGGTATGGGCTGCTATAGAATTTGGATATGCCCCAAAGGAAACTGACCCAGAAACAGAAGCTAAACAAGAATTTGTAGAAAATGCAAAGGCCATGAATGCAATCTTAATTGAACTTTGTGAGGCTGAATTTATCAAAATAATGCACAGTAAGACTGCCAAAGATATGTGGGACACTCTAGAGAATATCCATGAGAGAAATAAAAAGGTAAAGACTGGAAAAATTCAAGTATATAGAGCCCAGTTTGAGAATTTAAAAATGAATGATGAAGAAGATGTTGGCAGCTTCTTTTTAAGAGTTGCAGAAATTGTTAACAATATGAAAGCTCTTGGAGAAACCATACAAGAAAGTACAATTGTGCAAAAAATTCAAAGATCTCTTCCATCTAGGTTTAATCCCAAAGTGTCTGCAATAGAAGAAACAGCTAATTGGGAGACCTTGACTATGAACCAGTTACTTGGAAATCTAACAACCTATGAGATGAGACTCCCACAGAAGAAGGCAAGTACAAGGGAGGCAGCTTTTAAAACATAAAAGAAGAAAGAATAAAAAAAAGATACATGTTCTTCCTCTGATGAAGAAGAGGCTAAATTTGTCAAGAAACTGGATAGAGGCTCAGGTAAATACAAAGGTAAAATTCCTTTCAAATGATTTAACTGTGGAAGAGTTGGAAACTATGGTGCTAAGTGTCCTCACAAGAAAGTAAAGAATCAAGCTCAAGAATCAGGGAAAAATACATCAAAGAACTGGCAGAAAGGAAATAAATTTAGTAGAAAATCCTTCTATGCTCAACAAGATAACAGTGCATCTGAAGACTCAGATGAACCTTCAAGTGAAGAAGGAACCTCTGAATTTTTATTGATGGCCATAGAAGAACTTGGAGGACTCCTGCTAGAAGATGAAGAAGAAGAAGGTGAAGTCAACCTTGAGGGGGAGCTAAGAAGTGCCCTGGAGGAGATTGATAGACTCAAAATAAAGTGCTGAAAACAAAAGGACATCCCCCTTAAGTATGTACAAGAAGGACAAAATTCAGAAGTCCTCATGTAGCTAAAGATAAAGCTTGAAGAAGCCAAGAAGACAGAAGACATGTTACTTAAGAAAATCAATGAGAAAACTCAGGAACAAGAGAAGTTGGAAGAAGAATTAGTATGTCTCAAGAAGAAATTAGAAAATTCTCAAAGGAAAGTGGCTATAAATTATTCTCAAACAACAAGCTCTGGTAAGTTGAACGAAATTCAGGATGCTCAAAGATCTCCTATAATAAAAAATGGAATAGGATATGAAGGAGAATCAAGTAAAAGCAAAGAAAAATAAAATAGAGAGATTATTTTTGTAAAATAAAAGAAGGATGATGAAGCCACTCAAATAATTCCTACAAAAGAAGAAACATGTAAGGAGGGAGACAGAACCTAGAATAATCCTCTAATAACAAAGAATGAAAGAAATACTTAAACAAAAGAAAAAGATTCATATACCCCTGAGTATGTCAAATTTCAAAGCTATCAAAGGAGATTCTTCCCTCCTATGAAAAATGCTACCTGTTATGTCTGCCACAAGTTGGGACACATTGCTGCATACTGTCATACAAGGAGGAGTAATTCAAACCAGCAAAAGATACAAACAGTGAAGAGACTGCCTAAAGAAAACAAATGGAGAAGACAACCTCACATTAGGTGTGCAAATTGTTTCTATGGTTACTGTTTTTATTGTAAAGAATTTGGCCATTAAATCATTGAATGCAGAAAATATGGACAAATATTGATGCTCAACATCTCAAGGAGGTTTATGAATCAAGGAAATTTTACTCATACTCACAATTATGCAAAAATCATAATCAAATGCTGTGTATGTAATAAAATTGGACATATGCCTTCCAAATTTCCTCTCAGAAGATGTAGTTCATCATCTCACAAAAGATACCAAACAAAAGGATGCTTCTAATGGAAAAAGAAGGTGAATAAATGTGACCTAGCTCTAACTTCTCAAGACCTGAAAAGCCAGTGGTATTTGGACAATGGCTGTTCAAAACACATGACTGGAGACAGAAGCAAGTTTGTAACTTTTGATGAAAATAAATCTGGCAATGTTACTTTTGGAAATGATAAATTAGGAAAATTAAAAGGAAAAGGCTCAGTCAACCTAGATAATGGCAGATGAAAGGCCGAAGATGTACTATTTTTAGATGGGTTGAAAGCAAATTTGCTGAGTGTCAGTCAAATGTGTGATAAGGGCTATGAAGTTCTTTTTAGAGCTCAAGATTGTGAAGTCAGATCAAGCACCACAGGTAAGACTATGCTCAAAGGAGTTCGAACAGAGAGTAATGTTTACATTGTGAAAGAGAAAGATGAAGCATGCCATCTTAGCAAACTTGAGGAGTCATGGTTATGGCATAAAAGGTTGGGACATCTCAGCTTCGATCACATCATCAGACTGAGCAAGAATAAAGTTGTCAGAGACATGCTAGAAATAAGAAGGCCTTCCAATACCATATGCAAATCTTGTTAATTTGGCAAAGAGACCCGCACATCATTTAAGGCCAAAGATGAGTTATCAACAAGAAGACCACTCCAACTTGTGCACATGGACCTGTGTGGACCTACAAGAACTAAAACACCAAGTGGAGAATCCTACTTCATGCTAATAATAGATGATTTCTCCATAATGACTTGGGTTGCATTTCTTAAGAATAAATCGGAAGCTTTGGAAAAATTCAAAATATTCAAAGCTTTAGCAGAAAATCAGACAGGATGCAAGCTAAAATGCATCAGATTGGACAGAGGATGTGAATTCACAGATTATGACTTTTCAGACCTATGAAATGAACATGCCATAAAGCAACAATTTACTATTGCAGGGACACCTCAGCAGAATGGAGTAGCAGAGAGACAAAACAAATTTGTACAAAAAATTGCCAGAGACATGATGCAAAAGAGTAATATCCCTCAAACATTTTGGGAAGAAGCAGTACACACAGCCATGCATATCCTTAACAAAGCTCACTTAAGGCCAAGTAGTGACAAGACTCCCTATGAGCTATGGCATGGTAAACCAACTTCAATAAAGCATTTTAGAATCTTTGGAAGCAAGTGTTACATAAAGAATAATGATGAAAATCTTGGGAAATTTGATGCAAGAGAAGATGAAGGGATATTTCTAGGATATGCATCCAAAATTAAAGGGTACAGGAGCTACAACAAGACTCTTTGAAAAATAGTAGAAAGCATTGACGTGAGATTTGACGAAGAACTTCCAAACAATACAAGAGGTACAGACTGCAGCAGTCCATCAGACAACCATGAAGAAGAAAACCAAGATGATGATGAAACAAGCAAGACAACAGAAGATGTTGAACTGAGAATGAAAGCCCCCTCAAGATACACTCAGAATAACCATCCAGAAGATCAGATCATTGGAGACAAGAGAGTAGGGGTCCAGACAAGAAGGCAGCTAACTGAACAGACATAAGAGGTATACATAGCCATGCTATCATAAATAGAGCCAAAGAAGTTTGAAGAAGCCAACAAGGACAAGTATTGGGTGAATGTTATGAATGAAGAATTGGACCAAATTGAGAAGAACAATACCTGGGAAATAGTTCCTAGACCTACTGAGAAAAATTTCATAGGCTCAAAATGGGTATTCAAAAATAAAATGAATGAACAAGGACATGTAATCAGGAATAAATCCAGACTTGTTTGCAAAGGATATTCACAAATCGAAGGACTTGATTGCGAGGAAACATTTTCCCCTGTAGCCAGAATGGAAGCTATTAGAATTTTTCTGGCTTTTGCATGCTACCAAGACTTCAATGTATATCAAATGGATGTGAAATCTACATTTCTGAATGGAGATCTAGAAGAAGTGTACATGGAACAACCAGAAGGCTTCTCATTAATAGACAAATAAGACTATGTATGTAGACTAAAGAAGGCTCTATATGGACTAAAACAAGCTCGTTGTGCTTGGTACTCAAGGCTGGATAAATACTTGCAAAAAAAAGGCTTTAAGAGAGGAGGAGTAGACAACAATCTATACATAAAAGCTCATGAAAATGAACTCCTAATTGTTGTAGTATATGTTGATGACATTATGTTTGGAAGCTAGCAAAAGGGTTTGTTGAGGAGATGAAATCAGAGTTTGAGATGTCTATGATTGGAGAGCTCAGTTTCTATTTAGGACTTCAAATTTAGCAAAATAACACAGGTACATTCATATCACAAGAAAAATACTTAAAAGAAATGTTGAAAAATTTCAAAATGGAAGACATCAAACCTGTGTCAACTCCCATGATCACGGGATGCAAGCTGTGTGCTAATGATAGATCTGCTGATATATATCAAAAACTCTACAGATCCATGATAGGAAGTCTGTTGTACCTTACAACATCAAGACCAAACATCATGCTAGTAGTGGGACTTGTGGCTAGATATCAAGCAGCACCTAAACAAAATCACCTTCTAGAAGTCAAAAGAATATTAAGATATCTACAAGGAACTGCACAGTATGGACTTTGGTATCCAAAAGGGAAAAGCTTCACTTTGACAGCATACACAGATGCAGATTGGGCCAGCTACGTGGATGAAAGGAAAAGCACAAGTGGAGGTGCATTCTATCTAGGAGAAAGTCTGGTGACATGGCTAAGCAAGAAACAAACATCTATTTCTCTATCTACAGCAGAAGCCGAATATATAGCAGCAGCAGCATGTTGTACACAAGTCATGTGGATGAAGCAAACCCTTCAAGACATGAAGGTAAGCATTGATAAAACTATCTCAATCAAATGTGATAATACAAGTGCTATAAGCATATCAAAAAATCTTGTGGTTCATTCAAAAACTAAACATATCCCAATCAAATATCATTTTCTTCGAGAACAAGTAGCTCAGAAGGTAGTAAAGCTGGAGTATGTACCAACAAAATAACAGACAGAAGATATATTTACCAAACCTCTTGCTAGAGAACCATTTGAATATTTGAGATATAGACTAGGGGTGGTATCTGTAGATGCTACTCTCTAATATGAAGAGAAATCATAGTTTCAGGGAGAGAACAGAAACAAAAATATCATTCCAGGGGGAGATCAGTTAGCAAGGGAAGCATTAAACAAGTCCTCAGGATCAAAGGATTATGGCAAGAGTACATCCAACAAAAAAGAGTCAATGAAAAGGCTAAAGGATAATTATTTTTGTTTACTCTTGAAACATTATATTAAGCATTGAAGCAATATATTTTTCTCTATAATTGAATGCCTTTCGTAATTTAGCACTTACATATCTTCAAGGCCTCTGACTTAGGATTATTCATAAACTGTGTGAAGTTTGGTTACTGAGACTTCAATCAAAAAACTTTAAGTTGTGTGGAAGATCATCATGATAGAACAGTTAAAGTATCTGAAGTATGAAGGACAATTTGATCAGTAAAGAGAAATTGATTATTGACATACATACCTCCTTATGTCATGAAGAAAATTGTATGATTGATAAGTGAGTTTGACTAATACATTGAATGTGTCTAGCCTCAAGGGTTTGTTCTTGAAAGTGCAGTGTGCAAGCAGTAAAGTTGGTATTTGGTCTTTTAAATTGAAAGATCACCTAATCTCACAATAATTTGTAAACTTTGGTTTGATTCATTGTTCACAACAACAATAAGGACCTTTCAGCTATTAACTGTAATATCATTATCAGCATCCTAGCTCATATCATCACCAACAGGCAAGAAAAGTGAATCATAGCTATAAAAGATATATTGGCATCATTATCATAATTTGAACAGGTGCGGTACTGCAGATGTGTATTGCAGAATAAGACATACTCTAACTACAACTTCCTCAACATATATGGATTTCAGATGAAGATTATAATATAGATAGAAGTATAGCTGAAGTAAGATTTATATGTCACATGGAGCATTCACAATCCTTAAGTATTGATCCAATCATGCATCCTTGATTATACAAATCTGATTATATGTGGTTGTCATCACCTATGTATAGACAAGTTCAAATATTCTCAAAAGTGTTCTCTCAACAACTCGTGTAGACCAGTTTGGAGCAGCAGGGTACAAAGTCAGAAGAAGAAGGCCTAAACACATCTCAGAGAGAGGAAATGAAGAGATAGAAAGCACACTAGGAAATTTCCAACCCTTTGCCATTGATGTCAAAGGGGGAGGAAAAGCAAGTAACAGAAGATAGGATCTTCTAAAAGAAACCAGGCATAGGAAGACTTGGAGGAAGCATTAGATTATTGGTGAAGGTGTTTCCATCAATGCCAAAGGGGGAGACTGTTGGAAATGTTGTCATTGATGGCAAAGGATATGAAAAAGGAGGAGCACCTAAAAAATCATTCAAGGGGCAGAAAGGTAGCAGAGACATCAGAGGAAACATAGACAAAGAGAGATAGCAAAATAAAGGCAAAGGAGACAGACAAAGAGCAAAGAGCTGAAGAGCTGGAGAGACAGAGTAGGTTGCAGAAGAGCCACTTGATTCAAATATCTGGCCAGGACAAGTAGTCCTACAAGTGAATTCATTTGTTCCTAAATGGATGTGTATAAGTTGATTAATTTCTGTGTGGGACAGAAGAATAAATTTCAATTATGGGTTGTCGATGAAATGTCTTAACCCTGAAAAGATCCTGAATTGTTTTAACCTTGTTTGATTAGGAAATATATTCTGGATGTTCATTTCAGTGTTGGAGAACCGGGATTAGAGTAATGAATTAAAGTTCTGGCATTGATTTATTGATGGGAAAATGAATCTATTAAAAAGGAGTAATGGAGTTCTGCACTCCTCTGATGAATAACTGGAAACTGCAACTAAATATTGGGAATTGAACCTGAATGGCTACCCTCCTAATAGATGGAGGATATATATAGAAAACGAATTTAAGAAGACATATTGGGATCATGAACAAAAGAAGGAAGGAACGGAACCTTGAGCACAACTGAACAGAACCAAAAGGAATGAACAGTGATAGTGGGTTTGGAACACACAACGGTTTTCATCGCACCGCTTTTGTACGATCAATGTCATAGGAAGACAAGTGGTCTTAAGCCGGTTGGATAAACCACTCTCATCGCTCCCTCATCACGCGATAACTATCGGCAATGGAATGAACGCGATATAGCCGTGCGCTATCCGATATGGAGGAGGGTTCATCGAACGACAATCGCACTCAAAATAGCATGGAAGATAACTCAAGGGATGGCATGAAAAGCAGTTGGGCCCCAGTTCATTGCGCAGTGTTTGAGGTTTAAAACCCGTGTGATTTAACTACGCGACCACCGTTGATTTTTCAGAGGGGAGCGCGATATATTATTAACCGTCGATTGAAGAGATGCACTAATTAGTGGGGCAAGTGATAATTTATATGAGCGCTGGCATATTTAATGCTGTGAAGACTTTGCACAAATGGTTGTTGATATGCATTGGGATGCAATGCATGTTAAACATGATCGTCAATGTGAAATCTCACAAGAGCGGCGCGTAAAAATTTTGAATATAAAGAATATGGGACCCAATGAACGTAAGGGCTACTAGGTTCTTAATATAATGTCCAAGGTCTATTTGAGTTTATAACTGCTGAGTGGAGAACATTGATACATGTTTTAACCTTGGATTTAAATTGAATAGTAGGGAGGATAACACAAGGTATGCCCGGTGGTGTTAATATTATTGAATATCTATTTAATGTAGTGGATGTGTGGGCCCATGAAACACAATGCAATATAAAATGTCCCAGTGCCAAAGGAGGTTCACGTTATACACCCATGGTTGTAATGTTATAAGTGCTTGCGTATTGTAATGTTAATGTCATCAATATATATGGTTCTATAACCTTTACCTTTAGAAAGCTTTCGCATAATTTTATATTTGCCAAAATGTGAGTTACATTGAATCAGATTTGAAATCTGGGGAATGTGGTTTTTATAACCATCAGATGTGAAAAGAAAAGCCTTCGCATACATTGATTTAATTTTCCAGCAGAAAATTAGAAGAAGCTGCAATTTTTACATAATGAGAGTTTGAGAGTTAGTGGGGAACTAAAATTGTAAAAACAGGTATATATGCAGCAGATACAAAACTAAAGTGAACTTGGAGAATATGGACCTAACAGAGGTAAACAGATATTGCAGAGTTGAAGAGATGTGCAGCAAAGGGATTCAAAAGTGCAGTGAACAGGTGGAATATGCAGAAGACAGTGAACAAAGTATGCAGGACAGTTGCATGAATACTACAGAAAGGACAAAACCACCAAGCCAAGGGCTGAGTGAAGTTTATATTTTGAAACTGAAAATGTAAATGTTTTAATTGTTTTATATTTTTTGTGATGCAAAGGCAAGTATCTGAAGGAAAATAAAAATCCCACTGTAACATTGAAATATGTACATATTGTTATATTTTTTAATGAGTTGGACAAAGGAATGAGAAGGAAAAATCCAAAGAGTCATGGTTGTTCACTCCAAATTCCTTGTGGAATACAAACAGTCATGTGATGAAATCTATATATAATATCAACTTGATATGCATAGAGATGTAAGAGAGAGTAAGGATAGAGAATGCAGAGTATAGAAGATTGAGGCAGAGAAGATAAGGAAGAGAGGAGAAAAAAGAGATGCTATAGAACAGAGTGGATATCTAAGATAAATCAGAAAACATTTCTTTTGACAAATTGAGGAAGTTGGAGCTTCCTTATCAAGTTGAAGCTTGATAGCTGTCAGTTGTTGCTGACTGAGGTTGGTGCCTATAGAAAAATAGTGGTGAGAGGGAGTTGGAGCTTGCCTTTGCATCACAACAATAATAATAGGTGGTTTTCTCCCTTTATGGGTTTCCACTTACATCTATTGTCTCTATGTGTTGCTTATATGTTGATATGATCCACTCAATTTGTTTAATTGTTTGCTGCTCTCACAATAAGGTTGATGTCACAATAATTTAATACTGGCTGCAACATTTTAAGACTGTTCACATATTAAGCTGTAAATAAGTTTGATGAAAATTTAAAAATCAAATGTATGTGTTAAACTGATTCACCCCTCCCCCCCTCTTAGTTTAACCAAAGATTCAACAGAAAGTTTTTTCATCTTTTTTTAACCATTACTGCCTCCGTGTTTACTTTTACTATTTTACCTTGACTGCTTTGTTTTCTCTTATTTGACTTTCTCTCTGACTTTTATCTGATACACCTTAACTCTGATTATTTTTAACTGTTCTGTTTTCACTATCATTGTGAATTCTTATTTCACTTTTACCATTCACTGTGAAAATTTATCTCTCTCTGCGTAAATGACTTCTTTCTGTTCTACTGCCTGGAATATTTTGTTAAGGAACATCATTAAAAACATTTCCTTGTAAGGTTTTTAGGAGTAAACAATATTAACTAGTATTAAACTATTTATCCCAATTCCCCTTTTGCTACTAACCTAGGAAAACTAAAGTTTTGATGTGCAGGAGGGTTTCTGGGTTGCGAAAAGCTTTCAGAAGCTTTTGTTGGTCCTTATAGTTCTTGGATTTCTTCTTCAATGTTTGTAGTAGTCCAATTGGTTGGATTTCTGTTTGATTTAGGCTTTAATTGGAGTTGGTAATGTTTTTGGGGCTCAACTGTTCGTTATATGCAGATTTATAACAGAAAATGGTGGAAAATGCTGAGAAAGGGTAGCTTATATATGTTTTTATTTAACATTGAATGCAATTGAATGGTGGTCTTATAAAATTAATGAGTATTTTTGGCGTGGGGGAGGGAGAAACTGGTAGGAAGTTTTCACATGGCTTATTGGTGGTAAGTTGTATTAGTTCAATTGGTGCGATCAAATAGAAATAGGCCATGTAATGGGGAGAGAAAATTTGAAAACAACGTTTTTCACAAGGTTTGGGGTTGTTGATCCATTTTGCTTTTGGATGTACGATAATGAATAGCCGCCGTTAGATCTCACTCATGGAGATCGGACGGAGCAGATGATGCGATGGAGTTGTTGGTCAAAAAGGCATGGGGCCTGGGATTTCAATGGTGCGGGGGTTGATTTATGTATTAAAGTCAAAGTTTTAATACATAGTCGGGGTATATTATTGGCAGAGGTTAATGTATTAACATTTTTAACCTATGGGATGAGGGATTTATATAACATGTGAAGAATTACCACTATGGGTTAAAATTAAAATATGGATTGGGATATGTAATATATGTGGGATTTATATAAATACAGGCTAAAGGTATATATTAAGGAGTTAATACATTAGGTTAGCATGTTAATAATGAAATGAATCTACGGGAATGAAAAAATACACTAAGCATATTGTAAAATATGATGTCGGGGGTAGATTTCTTCATTGTGATTCCCAATACATAATCTTTTAGCATTTATACTTAGGATAAAACTATTATTTGGTTTTTTGGGTATTTTGGAATAAATGGGAATTAGTTAAGGGGTTTTTACATTTCTGAAGTAAATTGTGTTTGAACTTAGGAAAAGGGGTTTTATTAGGGTAAAATGAGTGATGTTAAGGGAAAATGGTTTTTTATGAAGGGGAAGGGTTTCAATGAGGTGGAATCCAATACCTTGGTGCCAATAAATCATTAAGACGTGGGTCCGATCCCACCAAAAGTCAAAGAAATGCTCTGAGTCTTTATGGCTGAAGGATTTAGTACTGGAACACATTGTGGGGAGGGAAATTAGTAATGTGCCAAATTTTGTTTATCCAGGCCTTGTGAAGCTGCTTTTTTCCTACCCATCATTTATTCTACCATTTTTTCCTTTATTTGCATGGGTGCATTTGAGCTTGCAAACCCTCATTCATTTTTCTTTTAAAACAAGAAACTATCTAATTCTAACATTATTTCATCCAAGGGCTCAGATCAAACTATTGAGCTCCTTATTATTCTCTATTTTAACTATCGATCTGCCAAAATTAAACTGTTTGGCTAAATCTTTATTCTCTATCTATCAACATGAAATTTAAAGCATGAATAATCAAGTTTGAGCTGTTTTATTATCATGGATTGTGGCATTTTAACGAGCTGCACACAATCTGATTTGCAAAAGGTAAACTAAAGTAGTGGCATTTAAACTTGCAACACTTTCATGATCTATTTTTAATGGGGTTCATACTTAATATTATTTTGATATTTGTTTCTTTTTGTCCTTTGATTGTTCTTTTAGGACATACCCTCTTTTCACTTTTCAATTTTCTAATATGGGAAAAAAAATTGTAGAAAGAAAAGTATGAACATATTTACAAGACTAATAAAATTCAATTAAAAATTATGAATCCTATTGTTATAGGACAGCCCCAAAAATCGGGTCTACAACAAGGGGGATACCCACCCGGTCTGGACCTTGGTTAGCAGCTCCTTTTCCATTTGATGTAGTGGGTCCGACTGGCGATAATGAGACCAGTTTCCCAATATGTGTGTGTGTGTGTGTTTGAGATTTGATATTTCTTTTCTAAAATTCCTAAGTAAAATGCTTTTAATCTATTTCTAATCTATTCATATGCAAACTGTATTCTAAGAAATATCTAACTCTAAACTAACCCAGGATGTAATCTTTCAATATATGCGATCTAAAAGGATTTCAGATAACAATTGATAATAAAGATCATTCAATTATTATGAGAAAAGAATTCAATAAAGATAAACTATTTCACATAAAAAGTTAGATGAAACATTTGTGGAAAACATATCGCATATTAAGCTATTCATATATCAAGCACAAATAAATAATTATCACCGTACAAAAATGCCAAATGATAACTCAAATATTCAAACATTAACATATAAACAACTAAACATAAATATCACTTTTAACACAGAAACATAAACAATTAAGAGATAAAAATACCATTTATAACTGGTTCTACTCATGAGCTAGAAGCAATAATGATTTATCTCTTTCTTAATCCAATATCTATCAAGAGTACAGAAATGAAATATCAGTAACAAATATTAGACACAGATATCAATAAATCTCGTTCCATTCATTTATCAAAACCTCCTCTGAGGGTGCAGAAGTGCATGTTCTGAGGATAAGTTTTTGAAAAATTTCAGGACCCTTCTCTAAATGCATGAGAAGGGTTTAAATACTAATAACTAAAATCTAAAAATAGTTTATTACAAAAATTTAGGATTCGGTTTAAATGACCATCCTTTTTTTAGGCAAAAATACAGTAAAACTAAAACTAAATCTAAAAAATAAAGACTATGAACTATCTACTTATGAATTTGATCTTTGATCTTGCAAGCATCCAACATTGTTTTGAGAAGAGGTGGTTGGCTGACTTCAGATTTCAACCGTCCTGAAAAAACAGAATCGGCAAGTGTAGACGCAATCTTCTCAGCAGAATTAATAATGCAATTAAGCGCACTGCATTGACTGTGTGGTTTCACTAGATGTGTCCAGTAAGAATCCCAGTTTACTCTTGTGAGTCCTTGAATTGACTTTGCCTTTTCATCAGCCTTTTGCCTCCATTCTATTTGCAATTGCTGTGCTTGCGGAAGGTGTCCTGGAATAATTTCTGAAATCAAATTAACTTTGTGCAAATTTTCATTTACACACCGCACATTTCCCGCTCGATGTAGCCGCAATTTCTCGTCGCTTTTCGCTCTTCACGACCAGGCATCCCAATTGTTGAAGAGAAGTTCTTTATGATTATCATTGATGATCGGTGCTCCTGCTCTTCTTCCTTCCTCTGTCTTTTTCCATGCCATATAATTAGTAACTCTTTCATTAGTTAAATCATAATCATGTCGTAATTCTACGACATGATTAGTGATTTTTTCACTTTCTTGACAAAAAGAGTTGTATTGCGAGATTTTCTGGCATAATATGTCTTGTTGTTGCAGTAGTTGTTTGTTCAAAGAAACAGACTCTGAAATCAACTCTGGAAGCTTAGGGTCATCTTTGTGCTCCTCTTGGATAATCTGTATTTGTTTCTCTTTATCTGCCAAACTTTTCTGATATCCAATTTGCATCCGTTGAAGCTCTTGCTGTAACTCTTCAAGTTTTATCTGTGCTTCACTGTTAGCACGGGCTTGTTGCAATTGTTGTTGCAAAACTTGTATCTGATCTTCTTTTTCATTTAATAATAGCCTTACCTCATATGCTTTGTCAATAGTTGCGGAGGCATAAGCTCCTGTAATCTGAGATAACTTGGTAAGATTATCAGTTGGATCCGTAGTAGGATCCTTCCATAAGACATCTAATTGTTCTGCCTCAGTAGAGATTGAGCTCTCCAACTTTCTCTTTTTCCTCTGCTTCCTCACTATTGCTTTATACTGCAGCCTGTAGAATACATCTAGAGGAGGAATGTCTTCTATATTGAGTACAATTTCAGAAGAGGGAGTGATAGGTATATGCTTAGTTTCTGTGACGTTGCCACTTATTCCCGTGCTCAAAACTTTTTTTGTCTGTATAGGGGTCTGTATATTCTGTCCTTCCACATTAAGAAATTGATTAAAAGTTTCCCATTCTTTGTCCAATTCAGTCCTGACTGTCGGTTGCAGTACATTGAGAGGTGGAAGATTCAACTGTGGAGTGGTAAAAGTCTGTTGTTGTGAAAGCTCTTTTGATTGATCCGTATCCTTCACTGAGCTTTCATCATTATTAGTATTTTTAGAACACTCAGAAGTCTCTTTGTCAGAATTCGACTTAGACTTTTCTGTATCTGAGCTGCCACTAAGACTGACACTAGGAGTTGGTTCCCTTGCGGGTTCCAAGCGTAAATTTTCCAAAGGGATAGTAGTTATTCTTCTCTCTCTGTAAACTTTAAATTCCTGAAATTATTCTGGGGATAACTGTGTTTGAGCTAAATGCAAAACTTCTTTAAATGAACATTTTGTTTGAAACATATCATCAAAAGGATCTTCTTCTCCAGAAAACACTCTTACTTTGATTGCAGTGGTGAAATATTTGACAACATCATTTGGATCAAATAACCTTCTCGAAAACTTGAACAGTTGTAAGCATGTAATATTGCTTACCTCTTTGAATGTGTGACCAACATCAAACAATGAAAATGTTCCACAGGCTACGGGAAATTGTGGCCAAATGCCCTTCTTCTTCTCCTTTAATTCCTTTGTCAAACCTCCTTCACCACAGGTTTGATAAGCAATCTCCCGAGCTACAAGTTTATCCGGAACATACAGGGGTAAAACATGGGGGGAAGCAGAACTTCCAAAAACCCTCACATAAGTAAACAACTCTTCTCCAAACCATCTTGCGACAGGGAGAATGTCGACTTCTGCTTCTGGGGATAACCTTGGAGCATCCTTATTATACAATATTCTGTACAGAGGCAGCATTATGCCGTGGAAAATTTTGTAAAAATGAGGAACAAACTTTGATTCCCACAACTCTTTGTGATAGACATGAATAGGCAAGGGATCATGAATTGTCCATTGCCAACCCATCAAAGGGAATTTAGAAACAAAACAAATTGAATCCATAACATAGGAAGATAGATAAAAAGGAGGATAAATCCTCTAGGAAATAGTCCGTTTGGACCGGTAATTGAAAATGGTAGCGGCTAAATTATCAGACAAGATTTTGGCCCAATCTACAATTGTAGCGTTAATAGTAGCATTCAACAAAGGGAGCCATTCAGGCAAGACCATATTTATGTCAGGCTTTCCAAAAATCCTGCATAACATAGCAGCAGCAAAACAATATGGAGAGGTGAGCGAACCAGTACTGTACATACCGTGTTTGTTTTTCTTCAATGGTTCATCTCTTTTGGTCCATTCCTTGGTGCATTCCACCAAATTTGCATTTTCTCTGGCGAATTTCTCCATAAATTGTTTGTTGTAAGTCGCCTGAGGTTCTGGTAAGTGATACATAAGCCTCAAATCTTCTGTAGTGAATGACCCGATGAGTTCTTGTCCTGGAGTTCTAAATTTCCTGTCTGAAATATCGGTGTTATCCAGCACCCATTTTACCATATCTGTATACGGAAGAATTCTCAGTCTTGCTGCTATTCTGTGCAGAAATGAACAAGCCAATTCTGTAAGAGACGCTTCAGAGGAATTACTTGATCCTGCAGTAGCCGCGACTTCCATTACCCTGGGATTTTCTTCTTCGAGCAAATTATGCATCCCCTCCCAAGTGGTGATACCATCGTCCTTATTGCAAACAGTTTCTGCGTATAAGGAAGCCATCTCTTTGTTTTTAGCACTCGGAACTTTCTCTTTCTTACCCATAATGCTCTTTGAATGCTTTGTATAGTCTTCTACTCCTTCACGCCTGCAGTGTTACGAATTAAGTGAGAGTAATGATATGAGAAAGGTGACGGGATAGTTTTAAATGCTGAAGGCGGATGAAAAATATTATTTTAAATGTGAAACAACCTTTCAATAAAAAAAAAAAAATCATTTCCATCAATGATTATCAATCCATTCATTAATTTTGATATCAAAGTGCATAACGGATATTTATTTATGAAAATATTTACTTTGGACAATGCACTAGAAGAATATGCGATAATGTGATCTGCGATTTGCTGTGCAATATCGCAAAATCGCAATATCGCAGATCGCAATCATCGCAAATCGAAATTATTGTAGGATCACATTCATCGCAAATCTCAACATCCATAAATCGCATTCTCATATCATCACGAAATCGCAATATCGCAAAATCGCAATTTCACAAAATGTAACTTATTAAACAACTTTTCTGCAATATGCGGCTTGCGATCAATACTTTAATGTATAGTTCTTTGGGATCGCGCTATCGCAATATCGCGGAATCACAATTTTAAAAGATTCTACTTTTACAAAGGATATCTACTTTTTTGTGATGGATGCAGTACTTTTCTTCAAAGAAGGATTATGTTTTGATCTATCATAAACTTAGGTTTATTTTAAATATTTTCAAAGGAATTTCCCTAAGTTATGATAGTAAGTTTTATTTGAGAAAGGAAATAAATACTAATTAATTTTTTGGATTTTTTGACTAAGTGTTCCCACTTATTTAGTATTATTACTAATATTAAATAAGAAGGGGGGTTGTTGCTGGCCACAAAAATTGGCGATTCACTTGGAAGAACCAGTTATCTCTGCTTTTCTTTTGAATTTTCTAAACTTTTCAAAACAGAAAATTTTCCAGAAAATCAAACTTTATTATAAAAAGACAAAGTACATTATGCTTTAATCTATAAATGATATTTCATTTCTTTTATATTCAACTTTTGATTATTCACTTCCTCAAGCTAGTCCTTGTATTTACATCAGTCATTACTTGGTTTAAAAAGATAAAAACAAAGGCTTCTCTATAAATCAGCTTTAAATATGCTCATTTGTCGTAGGTAGAGCCACTACTGCCAGCAAGCGTTTATAGCCTCGACAGGGTTACCTGTTACCCAGCAATGATCCTGTATCCTACTTAGAGAAATATACAATTTTCAAAGAGAAATCCATATTCACACTTATTGCTTTTGCTTTTCTTTTTATTCTTAAAGAACAATGTCTTGGTTTGGTAGCCAACTCATGACAATGCCATTCACTTGATTTATAACTTTGCTGAACAATCTGGCTCGTGATGAGACCCCTTGTCTTTTGATTGCAACAATCTTGAGTCATTGCCCTGTTATGGTATGTAGTATTGGCAAAGTCAGCAAGCTATAATATCTATGATCATGATAAGTCGGCTCGTGATGAGACCTCTTACTCTTTAAGTTAAAAAGTGTATTATTGGATAATTCTTTGAACATTGTAATTTTCTAAGTGGGGAGGATATCATTGTTTCCTTAAGATAGCTCTGGACGACAATGGTAGAGTTTTTTGGAAGGAACTTTTCTATAGAGAAACTTTGTTTTGTTATTGATACCTTTCATTGAATTGATATAAAACAATTTTTCACTAAAAGTTGCCTTTCATCAAAGTTTTCAAAGTTGAAACTAGTATCATTTCAAGACTAAAGTTTTTAACTGTATCTTTGAATAATAATGATCAATATTCTGAAAAGAATTCTATTTATAAAAATGAAGAAACAAAATCTAAAAAGAGAATTTATATCTTCTTTGTAAATTCCAAATGTAACCATTAACAACTTGTTTTATTTTGACAATAAAGAAAACTAATATACAAAATAGAAGAATGATCTCCTATGGAAAATATTTTTTGAGAATTTGTCCATTAACAGGTAAAGACTCTCTTTTGCCTGTTAAATCTTGTAACATAAAAGTAGATGGACCTATGATTTCTGAAATTTGAAAAGGACCAAGCCACATTCGTTGAAATTTCGTATGTTTTCCTTTTTCCTCATGAGCCTTGTCCCATTTTAAAACAAGATCTCCAACCTGAAAGTCTTTTCTGGTTATCATGTTTGAATCAAAAGAAGCTTTTACTAATGCTTGATGATGAGCATGAGTTATTTTGGCTTTTTCTCGTTGTTCTTCTAACTTAATTATTTCCATCTGTCTTAGTTGCAAGGAAGAAGTTGGTACTTCATCAATATATTGAACTAAGGCCAAAGAAGGAATTTCTAAATGAGTTGGAAGAACTACTTCTTTCCCATAAACTAAATTAAAGGGAGAAGTGCCAATAGAAGCCTTCTGTGTTATTCGATCTGCCCATAAAGCATATATTAAAGACTTATGCCAATTTTTATGATTTTGATCAATGGTTCGCTTAATGATTCTGATTAAGTTTTTATTTGTGGATTCAGCTAATCCATTTCCCTGTGGATAATAATTGGCAGAGTATTTAAGTTTGAATCCTCTCTTGAGTGCAAATTAAGTCATAGCATTACCAGAAAAATATGATGCATTATCAAACATTAAAGCAAAAGGTAAACCAAACCTGGTGATTATGAACTGATCTATGAATTCAATGATATGCTCAGCATTAGCAGTCTTGAGAGGGACTGCTTCTACCCATTTCGTAAAATAATCAGTTGCGGTAATGATATACCTATGTTGCTTAGAAGAGTGAGGAACGATCTCACCTATTATGTCCAATCCCCATTGATCAAAAGGTTGTTCAATGTTTACTGGTTGTAATGGCAATGATGGTTTCTTTTGTCTTCCAGCTGCAGTTTGACAAACTTGGCATCTTCTTACATAGCTATGTGAATCTTTGAATAAAGTGGGCCAGTAATAACTTGCACGAAGGATTTTATGTGCAGTAGTATCTCTAGCATAATGTCCACCTGCTGGCCCATCGTGAAGTTCCTGCAAGACTTTTTCAGCTTCAGATTTTTCCAAACATCTAAGAAGAACTGAATCGTAATTCTTTCTAAAAAGAACATCATTTACAAGCTGATATTGTTTAGCCTTCAGCCTTAGAGCTCTTTTCTTGGTGTGATCAAGATTTGGAGGAGCATATCCATTCTTCAGATAAAAAGTGATATCAACATATAATGATTCAACATCGTTTAGGCTTACCTCATACGTTTGTATCTCTTCAGATGATTTCTCAGAAATCTGTGATGCTCCAGCTAGTATTTTGCAAAAGCCTTGACCTCTTACAATATTTGTTGGTTTGATCTCAACATCATATTCTTGTAAGGCAGTAATCCAATTAGCTCTTTTCTCACCCACATCTTTTTGGACTAAAAGATTTCTTACCGCTGGAAACGGTACAATGATTTTTGTATGGGTTTTAAGTAAAAAGGGTCTGAAATACTTAATTGCTTTGAAAACAGCGTAAGCTTGTTTCTCCACATCTGAGTAATTCAACTCAGCTCCCTGTAAATTTGAACTGAAGAAAGCAATTGGGGCTTCTGCTTTGTCTTGATTTGCTTGAGTGAGAATCGCAGCGTAAGATTTATTAGAGGCAAATGTGTACAAAATAAAAGGATCGGAAAAATTTGGAGTTGCTAAAGATGGAGAATTAATGATTGCTTGTTTGATTAGATTGAATGCCTCATATTCATCTTGGCCCCATTTGAAGTTTGAATTCTTTTTAATCATTTCTTGTAAAGGAGATACAATTCTTGAAAAATCTGGTACAAATCTCTTTACAAAATTAATTTGGCCGAGGAAAGATTGCATAGCTTTCTTGTTGTGAGGTAAAGATATTTCAGAAATCTCCTTGATTCTATCAGGATCAATATGAATTCCAGATTTTGACACTATGAATCCAAGAAGTTTTCCTTCACTTAATGCAAAAAAGGATTTTTTCGGGTTAAGTGAAATTCCATACCTTTGACAACGTTGGAATATCTGCTTCAAATCTCTAAGATGATTGCTTCGTTTTTTGGAATATACAGTTATATCATCAAAATAGATTACCACTGATTTGTTAACTAATCCCTTGAAAGTGATGTCCATGGCTCTTTGAAATGTAGCACCAGTGTTGATCAGACCAAAAGGCATCTTTTGATATGCATAAGTGCCCCATTTGGTTCTGAATGTAGTTTTCAATTGATCATCTGGATGAACTAACACTTGGTTGTAGCCAGAGAAACCATCTAAGAAAGACATTAATTCTGATCCTGCAACTGCCTGTAATATTTGCTCCATAGGAGGCAAAGGAAAATTATCTTTTTGGCAGGCTTTATTAAGATTTCGAAAGTCAATGCAAATTCTAATATCTCCGTTTTTCTTTCTAACAGGAACCATATTTGAAACCCATTTAGAATGTCGAACAAGAAAAATAATTTTGGCTTTCAATAACTTATTGAGTTTAGATTTGATTTGATTTTCTAGATTGGGATGGATTTTTCTCAGCTTTTGTTGTACAGGTTTCTCATCATTCATCATTGGGATAGTATGTTGGATGATAGAAGTGTCATAAGTTTTGAGTTCATCGTAGTTCCAAGCAAAGACACTTTTATATTGTTTCAAAAGATGAACATATGCTGATTTTTCTTCAGGAGTTAGACCGAGGCCTAGGTTGATATTCTGTGGTTTGGTATCAGTTCCTAGATTTACTAATTCATAATTCAAAGTTGAACTTTGTAATTTTGAATTGGTAGATATTTTAAATCGGTCTTTCAAATCATCAAGGTCTTCTAACTTGACTATTGACTTTGGAATAGCATTATTAGTGCTATCATGTTGTAATTGTTTGTCATGTTGGTCTTCATCAATTATCTGATTGGTATAAGATCCTTCAGATGTGAGGAAGTTTACAATATCAGGATCATCGTTGAAAATTCTCCAATTGGTAACGTTATCAGGAATCGAAGGTCTAAATATTAATTCAATTGAAAATCGATCAGGACTAAAGTCTTCTGCAGGAATAAGCTTAGAGGCTACATTGGCTAAGAGGTCTGCACTAGCATTCTGGATTCTAGGAATTGGTGAAATATTAAATGCTATAAAATGTTCAGTCAGATCTTGAACTAAAGATTGATAATGCTTTAAATGACCTGATAAACAATGTATAGTATTGCGTACCTGTTTAATTACAATTTCTGAATCTCCGAAAACTTGCAGATATTTGATATCCAATCCGATTGCTTTATATAACCCTTGGATTAAAGCCTCGTATTCTGCGGTGTTATTAGTGCATTCAAACTCAAGTCTGCAGGTTAGCATAATTTTGTTTCCCTCTGGACTAACCAACACGCATCTTGCTCCTGCTCCTTCATTAGACTTAGAACCATCAAAAAATAATTTCCAAAATAAAGATTTATTTACAGGAGTATCTACAAAATTAATACATTTAGAACTGTCTGTTTGAGAAAAATTTTCTATTTGAGATAAAACAGAATGTTCTAAATAAGGTGAAGTATGAGCATTGAAATTTCCTAAAAAAGAATCAACTGAGTAATTGCCAATGATATTACTGCTGTATGCAACTGGTTCATTCTCTCCTTCCAATTCTGTTACTATGTATTTCTGATGCTTTTCTCGTTCAACCTTTATCTGATTTGGTTTACCATTGTAAGGAAGCCACATGTGCGACCAATCAGTTGCAAAGTATCCATGAAGTTTTTCTGACCAATCTCTGCTAAGAATTAAGCCATAAAATTCTGGAATATCTGCAACTAAAATATCAATAACTTGACATACCTTTGGATTTGATGACAACCTTATGGTAACCTGGTTTAATTCGCCAATCACTTCAACTTGCGATCGATCTAACTGCACTATGCGCACAACAGATTTTTGTGGTTGAACGTTCAATTTTGCACATACTGATTTTGGTAGAATATTAGATGAAGCTCCAGAATCCACTAAACAGTTATGCAAATTTTTATTGAAAACTTCGTAAGTAAGAAGAAATGGAGGAGTATGAGATCTCGACCTTCCTCCAATTAAAGCGATATTTTCTAGGTCAACTTTACTGATCGAATTAGTTGGAGGTCTTCCCATATCATTAGAAGCTTGAGAAATTACAGGGTCGGGCAAAGGTTTTTCTGGTACAGCATGTAATTCTTTCAAAAGTACCTTTTGCTGGTGTTTTAACTTGCTCAATTCATCCGGAACAATCAATGTTCTAGATGGAATTGATGAATCTGTTTGGACTGGGCTAATTTGAATTGCTTTGGATGTTTTTTTCTTGGGTGCAACTTTATCCTTAGTCAATGAGCTTGCGCTCTTTGGCTTAGGAGTAGTTTGAGGAGGATCAAGTTGATTTCTACTTCAAGTGCTAACCGGGGATTCTTCTTGATCTTCCTCATCTGGGAGGATGAAATCCCACATGCCTTGTACTTATACCACCTCTTCTTCATCAGTAGTTTCTTCAGTAACAGTCTCTTCTTCTTCTTCTTCTGATTCAGCATTTGTAATAGCATTTGGTGGTTTTGAATCAGTTGAAGGATTTCTTCTAAAAGGCTTGAAAGACTTTTTAGAAGATGTTTCTGCTACTTGTTTCTTGATATCAACCATTTCATTGGACATGGTTTTCAAAACTTTTTGCAATCCTTCTAAATCAAATGGATCTTTTGGTTGTTTTTTCTTGGGATCTTCCTTAAAAGTGACCTTCTTGGATTTCCGTTCTTCTATTGCATTTTTCTTTTCTAAAGCAATGATTCGTTTCTCTACTGCTATTGCTTCCTTCATATTGTCTGCTAAAGTTGTTTTATTAGCCCTATCAACAAAGATTGCTATGTTTGATGGCAAAGCAGAAATGTACCATTCACTTCGCACTTCTTCGCTAGGCTTGGAAGCAGTAGGAATTTTGTTTAACAATTTATTGAAACGAGAATTGAAATCCTTGACAAGTTCTTTTGAATCAACTCTAAGATTAGACAAATCATTGATCAATGTTGTTGTAGACCTGTCATCACCAAATTTAGTCAAAAATTGATCTTGAAAGATATCCCAACTAGTAATAGATCCAGATGGTAATGAGAAATACCATGATCCAGCTGCTCCTTGTAGGGTGTAAGGAAAAAGTCGGACAACAACATCTTCATTAACAACTCCATTGAGATTTATGGATAACATAAAGTTGTTTATATGTTCTTCTACTAGCATGCCTGCTTCAGGATTAAACTTAGGCAGCCATTTTTCAGGATGGGCCGGTATTTGACTCAAGGGTGCAGGCATTAAGACTGCCCCTGGATTATTCCATGACATTTGGGCCATCACTGAACTACTAATAGATGAAAGTGTAGAAGATGATATTTGTGACTGAGAGGATGAAGATATTATGATTTGAGAAGGAGATGTGGAAGATTGAGTGGACTGATGGACAGTAGTCTGGAGTGGAGGAGTGGGTGGTTGACTTCGCGATGAAGTGTTTGAGATGGATGATGATGATGAAAGAGTCTCACTATCAGACCCTTTGGGTGATTTCCTAGTTCTTTTTCTTGTAGGTAGAGGTAACTCAGTTGGTTGAATGCCAAGCTTTTCACTCTGTAATCTAGTGAGAGGATGAGCAGGATTATATTGCGAAGTCACACTGCCTTGAGATTTATCAGACCTTTGAGGTGATATTGAAAATCGCTGAAGTTTATGAATCAAAGATTCGACTTCAGGAGGTTCAATAGCAGATTCTTCTGAAAAGTCAGGGTTCGTGGCAGTCTCTGTTCTTCTTTCGACTTCTGGTTCTAGATTTAAAATTTCTGAGTATGATGGAGAAGTCGGGGAAGATGGTGAGGGTGATTTAATCTCAGAATGGTATTTAGATTTAGATTCACTTTCCATTCATAGTCGGAGGCCCTCCTTCTAGCGCCAAATATGTTGAAGCCCCGAAAATCGGGTCTACAACAAGGGGGATACCCACCCGGTCCGGAACTTGGTTAGTAGCTCCTTTTCCGTTTGGTGTAGTGGGTCCAACTGGGGATAATGGGACTAGTTTCCCAGTGTGTGTGTGTGTGTGTTTGAGATTTGATATTTCTTTTCTAAAATTCCTAATTAAAATGCTTTTAATCTATCTCTAATCTATTCATATGCAAACTGTATTCTAAGAAATATCTAATTCTAAACTAACCCAGGATGTAATCTTTCAATATATGCGATCTAAAAGGATTTCAGATAACAATTGATAATAAAGATCATTCAATTATTATGAGAAAAGAATTCAATAAAGATAAACTATTTCACATAAAAAGTTAGATGAAACAGTTGTGGAAAACATATCGCATATTAAGCTATTCATATATCAAGCACAAATAATAATTATCATCGTACAAAAATGCCAAATGATAACTCGGATATTCGAACATTAACATATAAACAACTAAACATAAATATCACTTTTAACATAGAAACAGAAACAGTTAAGAGATAAAAATACCATTTATAACTGGTCCTACTCATGAGCTAGAAGCAATAATGATTTATCTCTTTCTTAATCCAACATCTATCAAGAGTACAGAAATGCAACATCAGTAACAGATATTAGATACAGATATCAATAAATCTCGTTCCATTCATTTATCAAAACCTCCTCTGAGGGTGCAGAAGTGCATATTCTGAGGATAAGTTTTTGACAAATTTCAGGACCCTTCTCTAAATGCATGAGAAGGGTTTAAATACTAATAACTAAAATATAAAAATAGTTTATTACAAAAATTTAGGATTCGGTTTAAATGACCGTCCTTTTTCTAGGCAAAAATATAGTAAAACTAAAACTAAATCTAAAAATAAATACTATCAACTATCTACTTATGAATTTGATCTTTGATCTTGCAAGCATCCAGCATTGTTTTGAGAAGAGGTGGTTGGCCGACTTCAGATTTCAACTGCCCCGAAAAGACAGAATCGACAAGTGTAGGAGCAATCTTCTCAGCAGAATCAATGATGTAACTAAGCGCACTGCATTGACTGTGGGGTTTTACTAGATGTGTCTAGTAAGAATCCCAGTTTAATATTATCAGTCCTTGAATTGACTTTGTCTTTTCATCAGCCTTTTGCCTCCATTCTGTTTGCAATTGCTGTGCTTGCGGAAGGTGTCCCGGAATAATTTCTGAAATCAAATTATCTTTGTGCAAATTTTCATTTACACAATCAGTAATATTTCCTGCTACTGTAGCTGCTTCCTCTGCTGCTTTTTCTGCCTCTCTGATCTGTACGTCCCAATTGTTGAAGAGCAATTCTTTATGACTATCATTGATGATCGGTGCTCCTGCTCTTCTTCCTTCCTTTGTCTTTTTCCATGCCAAATAATTAGTAACTCTCTCATTGGTTAAATCATAATCATGTCATAATTCTACGACATGATTAGTGATTTTATCACTTTCTTGACAAAAAGAGTTGTATTGCGAGATTTTCTGGCATAATATGTCTTGCTGCTGCAGTAGTTGTTTATTCAAAGAAACAGACTCTGAAATAAACTCTGGAAGCTTAGGGTCATCTTTGTGCTCCTCTTGGATAATCTGTATTTGTTTCTCTTTATTTGCCAAACTTTTCTGATATCCAATTTGCATCTGTTGAAGCTCTTGCTGTAACTTCTCAAGTTTTATCTGTGCTTCATTGTTAGCACGGGCTTGTTGCAATTGTTGCTGCAAAACTTGTATCTGATCTTCTTTTTCATTTAATAACAGCTTTACTTCGGATGCTTTATCAATAGTTTCGGAGGCATAAGCTCCTGTAATCTGAGATAACTTGGCAAGATTATCAGTTGGATCCATTGTAGGATCCTTCCACAAGACATCTAATTGTTCTGCCTCAGTAGAGATTGAGCTCTCTAACTTTCTCTTTTTCCTCTGCTTCCTCACTACTGCTTTATACTACGGGCTGTAGAATACATCTAGAGGAGGAATGTCCTCTATATTGAGTACAATTTCAGAAGAGGGGGTGATAGGTATATGCTCGGTTTCTGTGATGGTGCCACTTATTCCCGTGCTCAAAAATTTTGTTGTCTGTACAGGGGTCTGTATATTCTGTCCTTCTACATTAAGCAATTGATTAAAAGTTTCCCATTCTTTGTCCAATTCAGTCCTGACTGTCGGTTGCTGTACATTGAGAGGTGGAAGATTCAACTGTGGAGTGGTAAAATTCTATTGTTGTGAAAGCTCTTTAGATTGAGATGTATCCTTCACTGAGCTTTCATCATTATCAATATTTTTAGAACGCTCAAAAGTCTCTTTGTCAGACTTCAACTTAGACTTTTCTGTATTTGAGTTGCCACTAAGACTGACACTAGGAGTTGGTTCCCTTGCGGGTTCCAAGCATAAATTTTCCAAAGGGATAGTAGTTAGTCTTCTCTCTCTGTAAACTTTAAATTCCTGAAAATATTCTGGGGATAACTGTGTTTGAGCTAAATGCAAAACTTCTTTAAATGAACATTTTGTTTGAAACATATCATCAAAAGGATATTCTTCTCCAAAAAACACTCTTACTTTGATTGCAGTGGTGAAGTTTTTAACAACATCAATTGGATCAAATAACCTTCTCGAAAACTTGAACAATTGTAAGCATGTAATATTACTTACCTCTTTGAATGCGTGACCAACATCAAACAATGAAAATGCTCCATACGCTATGGGAAATTGTGGCCAAATTCCCTTCTTATTCTCCTTTAATTCCTTTGTCAAACCTCCTTCACCACAGGTTTGATAAGCAATCTCCCGAGCTATAAGTTTATCCGGAACATACAGGGGTAAAACATGGGGGGAAGCAGAGCTTCCAAAAACCCTCACATAAGTAAACAACTCTTCTTCGAACCATCTTGCGACAGGGAGAATGTCGACTTCTTCTTCCGGGGATAACCTTGGAGCATCCTTATTATACAATATTCTGTATAGAGGCAACATTATGCCATGGAAAATTTTGTAAAAATGAGGAACAAACTTTGATTCCCACAACTCTTTGTGATAGACATGAATAGGCAAGGGATCATGAATTTTCCATTGCCAACCCATCAAAGGGAATTTAGAAACAAAAAAAATTGAATCCATAACATAGGCAGATAGATAAAAAGGAGGATAAATCCTCTGAGAAATAGTCCGTTTAGACCGGTAATTGAAAACGGCAGTGGCTAAATTATTAGACAAGATTTTTGCCCAGTCTACAATTGTAGCGTTAACAGCAGCATTCAACAAAGGGAGCCTTTCAGGCAAGACCATATTTATGTCAGGCTTTCCAAAAATCCTACATAACATAGCTGCAGCAAAACAATATGGAGAGGTGAGCGAACCAGTACTGTACATACCGTGTTTGTTTTTCTTCAATGGTTCCTCTCTCTTGGTCCATTCCTTGGTGCATTCCGCCAAATTTGTATTTTCTCTGGCGAAAATCTCCATAAATTGTTTGTTGTAGGTCGCCTGAGGTTCTGATAAGTGATACATAAGCCTCAAATCTTCTGTAGTGAATGACCCGATGAGTTCTTGTCCTGGAGTTCTAAATTTCCTGTCTGAAATATTGATGTTATCCAACACCCATTTTATCATATCGGTATACGGAAGAATTCTCGGTCTTGCTGCTATTCTGTGAAGAAATGAACAAGCCAATTTCATTGGAGACGCTTCAGAGGAATTACTTGATCCAGCAATAGCCGCGACTTCCATTACCCTGCGATTTTCTTCTTCGAGCAGATTATACATACCCTCCCAGGTAGTGATACCGGCGTCCTTATTGCAAGCAGTATCCGCATACAGGGAAGCCATCTCTTTGTTTTCAGCACTCAGAACTTTCTCTTTCTTACCCATAATGCTCTGTGAATGCTTTGTATAGTCTTCTGCTCCTTCGCACCTGCAGTGTTACGAATTAAGTGAGAGTAATGAGATGAGAAAGGTGACAGGATAGTTTTAAATGCCGAAGGCAGATAAAAACATGAAACAACCTTTCAATAAAAAAAAAATCCTTTCCATCAATGATTAACAATCCATTCATTAATTTTGACATCAAAGCGCATAACGGATATTTATTTATGAAAAGATTTACTTTGGACACCGCGCTAGAAAAATCTGCGATAATGCGATCTGCGATTTGTTGTGCAATATCGCAAAATCGCAATATCGCGGATCGCGATCATCGCAAATCGCAACATCCAAATCACAACATCCACAAATTGCAGTCTAATGTCATCGCGAAATCGCAATATCGCAAAATCGTGAAATCGCAATTTCACAAAATATAACTTATTAAACAACTTTTCTGCGATATGCGGTTTGCAATCAGTACTTTAATGTACAGTTCTTTGGGATCGCAATATCGCAGAATCGCAGTTTTAAAAGTTTCTGCTTTTACAAAGGATATTCAATTTTTGCGATGGATGTGGTATTTTTATTCAAATAAAGATTATGTTTTGATCTATCATAAATTTAGGTTTATTTTAAAGATTTTCAATGGGATTTCCCTAATTTATGATAGTAAGTTTTATTTGAGAAATGAAATAAATACTAATTAATTTTTTTGGATTTGTTGACTAAGGGTTCCCTCTTATTTAGTATTATTACTAATATTAAATAAGAAGGGGGGTTGTTGCTGGCCACAACAGATTCTTATGTGGATTCATCTGGAGGGTGAAAAGGATTGCAATGCTAGTTTCTAAGATGATAAAGTTCCTAAGCACATTGTGGGGGAAGCTTCTCTAATGGTGCATGAAGTCCATATAGATTTATCCCTAGGGTGTATCTAAGGCCTTGTACAAGTTAAAGGTGGTATTTATAACTAAGTTCTAGAGGTTAAACACTAAACAACAAAAAATCACTAAGTTGAAGGAGATTAAGAAAATGGTTAGAGAAAGTTCTCAGGAGTATGGTGAAAAATTACAAAACTTAATCAACAAACTCTCCTATACTATCCATGAAACTCAACACAAAGAATGATCCAAAAAAAAAATTCTCTTTAATAATGTACCATTAGTGCAATAGCTATGGGTGACATAGAGGGATGCCTTATCTTAGGCCATGAGGATAGAATCTTGTAGGGTGAACATCCATTTTCTAAAAATTTTCATGCTTGGTAGGAACTAAGAGAGAGTTATGCAAGGATTTCCTTCTAGGTAACCTTATTAATGAACCTTATTTTATATATTAATTGCATAATGAACCTATTTTTTTATTGGAAAGAGAAAAATTTCATAGATTCTAATGAATCCTTATACATTACGTGCATTCTAATGAGTTAAAAAAAATAATGGCACTAGGAGAGTGATGGTATTGTGTTTTTGGCAGAGACATTTTATCTCTTCCTCCAATACCAAGATTCTTCTTGTATGTTGTAGAAAAAATGGAAATCCATAATGGAGATCATTTCCTTCACAACTACACCATTTATATTGGTGTCTTGGGTATAAAATTGGACATTTTTTCTGCTAGAGCTACTAGATGTCATTTGATTGAGCTACAGCGATAGGTGAGAGCTATGCATATCTCACTAAAGGTGTATCAAGAGGGTATTAGTTTTCAAATATTGGATATTCTCCATGATTAGAAAAATCTAGGTGAAAACTAAGAAAATTCCAATGGATTTAATAAATTACAAGTAACGCTTGTGCTAGGTGGAAGATCCATTTACAATTACAAGCATACATAACTTAACTAGTTGATTGAGAGGAAACGAGTAAAATTCTCAGTCTGATATGTAAAACAGGTATGGATTTTTTATGAAGTGATCATCTACCATGGTTTAGGTTGTGAAAAGTGAACTAGTGATTGAATCATTAATGTCAAAGTCCTAGATGGCTAGTTTGTAGAAATAAAATCTAGTAAGAAAAGAGGAGGGTAAATTCATATATCTGTTACTATGACAACCTCTTTAAGAGAGTCCCAAAACTCTCTTTCTTTAATTTTACCATATCCAGAGCAATGATATTTGGCTTTATTAATGAGAGAGCCATTGGGTTTCAAATTTCCATACTTATGTTTAAGACAATCACCACCTTCCCCACCCCAACCCCCCACTCAATTCCAGGAAACAATTAGATTATCACATCCTTTTTTCAGTCCCACCAGCTAAAAGGGACACCAACATGACAACATTCAGTAGCACCACTCCAGTAGATACAAGACCCAGGAGATCCCAAGTGGGAGGGGTCTCCTACGACCCCCCCTCAATACATTTTATTCATCAATATGTTCGCTACATTTTTCATTCTAATAAGCAAGTTCTAGATTGTAGTATCAGAAGAATATTATCACTTATCGAACACGTTTGCCTAAATTTAATAAATGATAAGCCATGGATTTTTAATTCTACATTGCAAACAGGTTCCCTAATATATCTCTCTCCATGGGTTATTGGAAGCGACTTTAATATCATCAAGTTACTTGATGAGAAGAAGGGTGATATTTGAAGGTTATATGCAGATGCAGAGCACTTTCAAGAAACAACTGCTTCCTTCTAGCCTAGTGGAGGTTGAAAATAGTATCTTTACCTGGAATAATCAACGAGGGATTCAACAACAAGTCGCCTCATGTATGGACATTTTATTAATATTAGAACACAGTAACACTCTTGCAAAGTGTTTTTCCAAACCAACCAAGGAACCCTTTCTTCATTTACTTCTATTAATTATATATGCAGAATATCATAGTGTAATAGGCAGTTGCATACAAAATATGTTTGATCCATGGAGAGGATCAACACCAACTAGAAAAGTAGAAACATCATAACTGGAAAATAGAAACATTATAATTTTTTACACTTTTTTCAAAAATAACAAATGCAATCCTAAAATAATTAGCTTCACCCTAAATAAATAACATATTTGAAACCATGTTTATATTCGAATCTCATTCATCTTGAGTAAAGAAAATAGAAACAACATAAAATCATAGAAAAGTTGTCAATGAGCTAACGGCTCTGTGCAGTGACTGGGTAGCACAAAGTCATATTTCCTTTATGGTTGACACCTATTTGATGAAAGCTAGGATGAGGTGGCATCCAGGTGTAAATCAAGTTGACCTCTCAAATCTCTGAAATCTCCAAAACATGAGTGAGACTCAGTAGGCAAGGGTTGCGCAACACCTGCACAACACCTCCATAACAAACATTGTTTTTGGTATATCTCCCAAACCGTAACATATTTTTCAAAACCGAAGGAGGTTATTTTATATGATAGTGTTGGGAAGAAATACCTCCCTCCGTTTCTCCATTTACTTCCTCATCTTCTCACAAAATTCTTTGAAAAACCATGGCTCAAAATAGGAAATTTACAAACTACAAAAAATGAGCTTTAAATATGCATTCATAATGCATGATCTATGACACTTGTATGAAAACTGGAAGATTTTTTTTAAATTTGGCCCGTCTTTAAGAACAAAATCTCTTAGTTTTCCATAATTTTCCTTTATGTGGTCAGAATTGTCATTTCAAAAGGGTGTAAAAAATAGAGTATGCGCAATGCTGTGAAGCGAGAAAATCTAAGTAGCATTGTGATGATTTGACCTAATGTTTTGGAGCGCTCCACCTGACTTGGCATGTGAATCACAACATAGGTAATGATTAAGTATAAGGGGTATGATATCCCTTTGTTATGGGAGTTTTACATATGATAATTGGGTATTATGCATAAGGGTTATATGATATGAGTATGGGAAATGGTAATGTTAAAATAGGGAATGGTTTAGAATGAAAGGGGGGAAATAAAATGAATGTAATATGATGATATGTTAATGGTATATGGGAAGGGTGTAGGATGTAAATTTATATGAAGGGGGATGAATGGAAGGTAAATGGGTAAATAGGGAAATAAGAGGTGAAATGGATAAGCATAGGGTAAATAAGAATGACGGATAAAATTGCAGGATGTTTCAAATGACCATACCATGTAACCATTAGAACTCTGACTGCAAATGAGCTCAATTTAGACAATTCTGATAGAAAAATGACTAAACCCTTCTGGACTTGACATGAAAAAAACATGTGCGACCATGACTCCCATTAACTTGACACTCTTTCATAATTTGAATGAACCCTTCATGTAGGAAACTCTAATATGTCAAAAAATGATCTACAGGCTATGGCAGCAGCAGTAGTCATAGGCTCAACTACTCAAAACTGAAAATCAAAGGATAAGGAAAAACATTTTACTATAAAACTTATGACCCTAACACACATGACCCAAGCAGTAAACCAAAGAGTTTAACTTGAAAACAATTTCTTTCATGTAAATTCTAGTTATGGATAAAATCCCACATGTCAGTGATTTAAAGAGAGGAAACCACAACCATGAACCCAATATGATCCCAAAATCTTCACAACATGTCCATCATTAATAAAGTGGAAGCATAACCATTGATTGTATAAAATGTTGAAAATAGGAGGGTACTTAAGAATAGGGTAACAATGTTCTTTAACCCAAGATGCCATCTGAGAGCCAACCATTCTTAGATAAAACCACTTACCCAAAAAATCTCGTTGTTGTAATCCTATAACCCAGACCCAAAAAACATCGGAATTAAAAACAAGTTATTGATAATCCAAATCAACCTTAATTAACTTCCTTCTTTTTCCATGAATGATGGAAAAACAATTTCCATTGATTATGACATTGGGTTCAATAACCCGTGGGGATACCCAAAAATTATAATCCACATGTATAGTTACATGTACATAAGATGTCTCAAAGGGATAGACTCTCGACTTGGGGCAACCACGACTCTTCGCCTCAATAGTCGCATCTACCAACACATCGATTAATGGCACATCACCACCCCAGTTTCCTTCAATATCAAGTGAAATCCTACCAATAGATGTAAAGGCCAGTTGTACAACGGACCCCATTGACACTCTGCAATCTCGCCTATATGTGCACCAAAGTAGAGAGCATTACTAAAAAACACCTTATGTAGTAGTGTCTAAAAAAACCTTGATAAAATATGTAGACAAGGTAAATTAATGTCAGTTATCAATTATTAACACCACTCGATGTAGGTTGTCACCAAATCAATCCACTAGGAAACCGCTTCAAATAAAATAGACTATCCAATCATCGTCGACCAATTTCCTTCATAAAATCTAATCAATCACACATTCGAAAAATATCTTCAATGATGGCGCAAACCATTAATGGAATGTCCCTCATATAATCAATGACCGACATGGAAAATAAATACCCTCCTAGACCAATTAATGACCATAAGAGACTCCTTCGTGATCGAATTCAAAATTAAAATATGTTACCAACTCCACCAGTCAAAATTAATGCACTTATGTAGCAGTAAATATCCTTATAAATCCCCCTATCGACGAATCCCAACCCAGAGAGGAGCAGGAAGATCCATAGGAGAAAAGGTTCAGAAGAAATACCATGTAAAACAACCAGTTAGTATGTCTCAGATAGACCATAGAAAAGAACAACACATAGTAGCTAAGATCCTCGAAAATCCCCTGATTGACCATTCCGAAACCAGGGAAGGATCATGAAGATCCAAAGGAGAAAAGATTCAAAAGAAATACAATGTAAACAACCAGCTAGCGTGTCTCAAATAGACCACAAAGTATATCAACAACTAGTGTGGAAAATAAATTGTTTTTAGTGTACCTTGAAACAAAAGAACCAGTAGAGATCCTTGATATCATTTAGAATCAGGATAAAAACTGAATCTAGCTCAGATAATTATGCATAGATGCATTGCACCAAACAACACCAGTAATTGCACCAGTAAATGCTACATTTAATCCATCTAGTGTTGTCCTTGATGGCAACCCACTGAATGAAGATGATTGTTGACATGTGTTGTCCTTGATGGCAATCCACCTGATGAAGTTACTCTTGACTTGATGGACTTGGTAAATGATGTAAATCTGATGTGATATGATGACAATATGATGTTGGGTATCCACTTGATAGGGTGTTGTCCTTGAATGGCAACCCACTTGATGAAGTTGTGCTTGATAGAATACGTTCTTGATGAAGTAAATCTGATGTATCTACAGTGTGTACAGAAGGCAATGAAGAAAGGAATTCAACATGTGCTAAATCTTGATGAAAAGAGTATGTCTCTAGGCATACGCGGATTTTCCTAAGGGAAGTCCCGTATGCATGCGGGAATAAACGTGCCAAGTCGCGTATGGGCAAAAGCGCTCTTAAAGTGCAAAACCAGGGGTAACCACCATGGTATTGACCCATTGTATTGGGTAGTGATTCGTCTAAATGACCCCGTCCAGGAATACCATCAGAAATAATGTGGTTTTGGCTCATGGTATTGAAAAAGGGTAAACCTATATAAGGAGAAAAAATTCATTGTGCAAATCATGAGTGTGAGTGCAAGATGTCTGAGCTTGAATGAATGCTTCTCTCTGAAGTATATCTGAATGGAGAGGGTTACAGTTGAATGAAATATCTGAATGTATGATGCACCGATGAAGGAGTGATGAAGAAGGGGATGTAGATCTGAAATGCACTTGTATTTTCTAGATCTGTTTATGGAATAATCAGATCTGAGATCAGGCGAACATCTGTCTGAAGTAAAGGGTAAAAATTTGTGTGATGTATCTGTTCTGAAGATTTGCAATGACCTAAAATGTCTGAAGAACCATACGCTAGTTCGCCGAAGAGGAAGCGCGTATATATGCGGCTTCGCTGAAGAGAAAGCGCGTATGCGCAATAAAATTAGCTTTAGAATTTGTACTGAAGTATACGCTGGTTTATGTGGACGGAAGCACGTATATACGCGACATCAGTGAAAGGAAAGCGCATATGCAAACTAGGGTTTGCTGAAGCAAGGGGTATGAAATATCTGATCTGTTCTGCTATGTTTCTGCTATCTGATCTGTGTTGATAAGCATCTGTTGGTGATGTATGTTTGAGCTTAAAAGTATGGAGTGGGTCCAGTCTAAAAATATGATGAAACGAGGCCTGCAAGTTGTGTCCTAAAGGAAGCTTTGGATCCAGTGTGAAAATTGATGAAACGTGGTCCATAGAGGTGCTGAGGGTTGTAGCCTTCAGTCAGGGGGTTGTAGCTCCCTTCCAGGTGAGGCTGGTAAATGAGAGCAGGGGGTCATAGCTCCCTTCCAGGAGAGGCTGGTAAACGAGTCAGGGGGTTGGAGCTCCCTTCCAGGAGAGGCTGGTAAACGAGCGCAGGTGGGTGCCTGCGTGCTGGTCAAGTCTGCGCCAGCAGATATGTTGTAAGATGTTTTCTCTATAATAAAATATTGAAGGCTGAGCAACTGCAGCGGTGGTTTTCTCCCGACTTGGGTTTCCACCTAAAAATCCTGGTGTTCATGTGTAATGCTTTGTGTGATGGTTTATTCTGTTCTTACTGCACATGTTTACTGTTTAGAGAACATCTAATGAATGAATGATGGAATGATATAAGTGAAGAACTAATGGCATAATTACATCTCTGTGTATACGCGAGTTTTATGAAGGATATCTGCGTGTATACGTTAGTTGGCTTCAGCAAAGTAGCGTATGAGTTTTAGAGCATGAAAAAGAAAAAAATTTAGTTTGCCCTAAATACTGATTCACCCCCCCCCCCTCTCAGTATTTTTCCCAACAATTGGTATCAGAGTGGGTCCTTTTGCAGAAGCTTGATCGCTTGAAGGAGATCCGTCGCAATGGGAAGTCAAGAAGGAGTGATGTCTATAAAGTCACCTCTATTAAATGGAAGCAATCTGATATTCTGGAAGGTACGAACAAAATCATATCTGCAAAGTCTTGGTGCAGATGTATGGGCAATCGTGGAAGAAGGTTATCAATACCCAGCAAGTATTCCTACCGATGCAGCGGAAAGGAAGAAGTATGAAATCAATGCCAAAGCAGTGAATGTCTTGTTGGGAAGCATGTCTGAATCAGAATTTGCTAAAGTGATGCAGCTACATTCAGCAAAAGAAATATGGGACAAAATCATTCTAAGCTATGAAGGAGATACGAAGGTAAAAAGTGCAAAACTCCAAACTCTTAGAATTGAATATGAAACTTTGAAGATGCATAGTGATGAAAGTGTTGCCAGTTTCTTTCTTCGTCTGGATGATATTGTAAATCGAATGAGAAATTTGGGTGAAACCATAACTGATACTACTCTGGTGGAAAAGGTCTTAAGATCCTTGACTTCAAAATTTGACTCTAAAGTTTTAGCTATTGAAGAAAGGCAAGATCTGCAAACTCTTACTATTGTTCAATTACATGGTATTCTGACTGCTTTTGAAATGAGACAAGGAGGTCCTTCCCAAATCAGAGAAGCTTCTTTTAAGGTATCTGCAAAAGGAAAAGAAAAGGAAGTTGTCAAAGAACCCAGCTATATATCCGAAGAAGAAGAAGCGAATTTCATGAGAAAACTCCAACTAGGTACTGGAAGATTCAAAGGTAAGCTTCCCTTCAAATGTTTTGAGTGTGGAAAAGTTGGTCACTATGCTGCTAAATGTCCTTATAAAGAAAAACATGGTAAAGGGAAACAATTTGAAAAGAGGAAGAGTTTTTATGCAAATGAAGATGATGATGAAGTATCCAGTGAAGATGAAGAAGATTCTGACCATGATCTGAAAGTGCTCATGGCAAAGAAGCAAAAGAATAAGGCTACTCGAAACAAGAAGATATCTCAGAAAACATGTATAGCAGAAATTGAAGAAGATGAATCAGAGAGTGATTGGGGTCCTTTGAATGATTTTCGTTGTGCAAACAATATTGAAGATAGTGGAAGTAAAGTTGTGGATCTAGAAGAAGCTCTCAAGATTAAAGAAGAAGAACTACAAAGTTCATACAATAAGCAAGAAACTATCTATAAAGAGATGATCTCACAAATGAAAGATCAAATAGAAATGCTGAATGAACAGGTGGACAAGTATCAAAGGTTTCATACTTATGCATCCAATCGAATTAAAGAACTAGAAGCAGAAATCAACGATCTAAATGCAGATCTCGAAAAATCAAGCAAGAAGAATGAAGGACTTGAAGCTGCAATCATCTCTCTGCAAGAAGATCTTGAAGCATCAAGTAAGAAGAATGAGGAACCTCTACAAACATTTGAAAAGGAAGGCCTTGAACCAGAAATCATCTCTCTCAAAGAAGATCAGGAAAAATCAAATAAGAGGAATGAAGAGCTACAACAAACATGTGAAGAAAACGAAAATTGGTTGAAAGAAGAGATTCTAAATCTAAAGGATCAAGTAGAAGATGGAAGAAGGAAAGAAGAAAGCATGAAAAAGCAATGTCAAGCCTGGGAGGTTGAGGTAAACATTCTCAAAGGTAAATTAGAAGAAAAGGTTAAAATTTTGAGGTTTCAAGATAGTTCATTTTTGGACAATATTCGAGTAATCAAAGGTCTCCTAGCCCATCAAACTTGGTCTTGGTTTCCATGAAAACATTTAAAGGAGAATCTAACTCACAGGCGCTAAAAATTGAGAGGATGTCAATGCAAAATCTGAAGTGTTGAAAGAAACAAAAGGTCAACCGAAAATAATGAATTCTCAAAGGAAATCATTCAATAATGTTGAATTCTTTAAATGTCATAATCATGGACATGTTGCAGCCAATTGCAGAAGCAGATTGTTTCAGCCACAAACAAACAGATCCTACATAGAAAGGTACTCTGGTTTCTTCAAGGGATATTGTTTTTCATGTAACAAGTATGGACATAAAGCAGCTGATTGCAAAAGGAGGAAGATTAGAAATACTCATTATGATTCTTATGCTTATTTCTCTGGACACATGAGATTTTATTCTTGTAACAATTATGGACATGTAGAAAAAGAATGCAGGTTGAACGGATATGAGAAATTGGATAACTTCCAGCACAAAAATAGAAAGTTCAAACAAATCTGGAAAAAGATGGAGGAGCGATCAGAAACGTAGGGAATATTGACCCCACTGCAGTCATCCGCTTCTGAAGCTTACTTCTCTGATTGACTGCAGGAATGATGTGGGATACATTATGAGATTTAGTAATGTATCGTCATGGGGGGAGCAATGTATGATGTCTCTCATGGTTGATTTGATTATTCTGGTTATATGTATTTCTGACAGAGCATCTGATATGAAGAAGACAGGTACAGGAAGTACAAGTTCAGGGGGAGATGAAAGAATGTGAAAAATTTCTATGCTTCACTTTCCATACGCGGGTTCTATGAACAAAAGTCGCGTATACACGCGAGTTATAGCAGACACAGTCGCGTATGCATTGATGATAAGAGAATTTATATGATAGCTGAAGATCTGGCACTGGTTCAGGGGGAGCAGCAGGTTGAATACTAATGATTGCATTATTGGCAATATGACTACTAATTCTTTGGTTTTTGTGATATTCATGCTCAAATGATGATGACTTGGTACATGGTTTATTGTGATGAGATTTTGAGCCCTGGTTGCTGATAAGTATCTTTTGTGCTTACACATGGATGAGTTGGATGCCGTTTGATTCAGAAATAAGAATAGATCATGCAGAGTTTGTTACTATGGGTGAGATCTTTTGCCTACATATGTTACTTCATGTTAAATCTTGAAAATCTTGATGATATTGGACCACATGGATGATTGCTTGACACATATTTGAAGATGTTGTTCTGGTATGATAATCTCTCTTGGAAAGATTGTATTGATGCTGCAAAGAATCTAAAGGCTTGGTTACTAATGTGCTTATGCTACAACCGTTGGATGACGCTTGAAGACACAACTACACTGTTCTATCTTTCTGTACTCCAGGGAAGCATTCAAATATCCCAGAAAGAAGCTGAACACTGTCTTTTTCTCACAAGAGGATTAGATCTGGTTAAAATATAGAAGATGGTATTGGATACGCGGGTTTCCTGAAACACAGTCGCGTATATACACGATTTCATGCACAGAAAACCGCGTATGTCTGATTGCTGACAATTTTCTATTTGGAGTCAGCTCTCTTTAGCACAGCTGCAGTGCTGTTTGGGATCTCTGATACTGTTTGGTATCTCTGGTGGTGTTCCAGTTCTCATAATTCTATTTCTAATGTTTTGATAAAGATGCCTTGATGATTTGTTGGTAAAAGTGTTTAGGATGCACAAACTAAGGGGGAGCCTTAGTCATATGGAAAGGTTGCTTGGATGCACAGTTTCAGGGGGAGCATTAGCTTTGCTGAGTATAATGCATTGTTGGCATTATGATGGTTCTGAAATATGTTCTCCTTCTTAAGGACTTTTTGGTGTTGGTCTTAAAGTTATATTTATAGTTTGATGAAAAGGTCATGTAGAGATCCATGATGTAAAATTATAATATTCAGTCATGTAAGGACTTGTCAAATTTGTAAACCCACTTGGTTGGGTAGCATTGTCAAAATTTGTAAACCCACTTGGTTGGGTAGCTGAGTCAAATTTTGTAAACCCACTTGGTTGGGTAGTTGAGTTGAAATGTGTAAACCCACTTGGTTTGGGTACTTGAGTCTTATATGTAAATCCACTTGGATGAATCTTTGATGTAAGTATGAGTCATTGGTGATAGGAAAGTCATAGAGTCATGTACTTCATTGAAAAATATGTTTTGAAGATTCAAAATGAACTCAAGGGGAGTTTGGTCATGGTATCATCATATCTGCAGAACGCTTCTTCCACATGCGAAGAAAAGGGGGGAGAGTATGTTGGTTTTGATCCACCCTTTGCCCTTGATGTCAAAGGGGGAGAGTGACATGGTGTTTGAATGAAGAGAAAGAATGGTGTCAAAATGGAGAATGTGACATGGTGTCATTGTATTCTTAATGTACCTATCTGTTGAAATGATCAAACACCATTGTGGTTGCCATCAAGTCCAAAGGGAGAGATTGTTGGAAATATGATGCAGAGTGTTGTCCTTGATGGCAACCCACTGAATGAATATTATTGTTGACATGTGTTGTCCTTGATGGCAATCCACCTGATGAAGTTACTCTTGACTTGATGGACTTGGTAAATGATGTAAATCTGATGTGATATGATGACAATATGTTGCTGGGTATCCACTTGATAGGGTGTTGTCCTTGAATGGCAACCCACCTGATGAAGTTGTGCTTGATAGAATACGTTCTTGATGAAGTAAATCTGATGTATCTACAGTGTGTACAGAAGGCAATGAAGAAAGGAATTGAGCATGTGCTAAATCTTGATGAAAAGAGTATGTCTCTAGGCATACGCGGATTTTCCTAAGGGAAGTCGCGTATGCACGTGGGAATAAACGTGCCAAGTCACGTATGGGCAAAAGCGCTCTTAAAGTGCAAAACCAGGGGTAAACACCATGGTATTGACCCATTGTAATGGGTAGTGATTCGTCTAAATGACCCCGTCCAGGAATACCATCGGAAGTAATGTGGTTTTGGCTCATGGTATTGAAAAAGGGTAAACCTATATAAGGAGAAGAAATTCATTGTGCAAATCATGAGTGTGAGTGCAAGATGTCTGAGCTTGAATGAATGCTTCTCTCTGAAGTATATCTGAATGGAAAGGGTTATAGTTGAATGAAATATCTGAATGTATGATGCACCGATGAAGGAGTGATGAAGAAGGGGATCTAGATCTGAAATGCACTTGTATTTGCTAGATCTGTTCATGGAATACTCAGATCTGAGATGAGGCGAACATCTATCTGAAGTAAAGGGTAAAAATTTGTGTGACGTATCTGTTCTGAAGAATTGCAATGACCTAAAATGTCTGAAGAACCATACGCTAGTTCGCCGAAGAGGAAGCGCGTACATACGCAGCTTCGCTGAAGAGAAAGCGCGTATGCGCAATAAAAATTAGCTCTATAATTTGTACTGAGGTATACGCGGTTTTATGTGAACGGAAGCGCGTATATACGCGACATCAGAGAAACGAAAGCACGTATGCAAACTAGGGTTTGCTGAAGTCTGTGGTAAGAAATGTCTGATCTGTTCTGCTGGTTTACTGATATCTGTCAGTGAGTTATATGTATCTGTTTCATGGTTGACTGTGCTTAAAAGTATGGAAAGGGTCCAGTCTGAAAATATGATGAAACATGGCCTGCAAGTGGTGTCTTAAAGGAAGCTTTGGATCCAGTGTGAAAATTGATGAAACGTGGTCCATAGAGGTGCTGAGGGTTGTAGCCTTCAGTCAGGGGCTCGTAGCTCCCTTCCAGGTGAGGCTGGTAAACGAGATCAGGGGGTCGAGAGTGCCAGAGAGGGGCCGGTAAATTTGTCGTGGGGCTGGAGCTCCTCTCCAGAGAGGTCGGTAAACTTGTGGTGCCTCGCGTGGCGGCAGAGTCTCAGACCGCACATATGTTGTAAGATGTTTTCTCTATAATAAAATATTGAAGGCTGAGCAACTGCAGCTGTGGTTTTCTCCCGACTTGGGTTTCCACCTAAAAATCCTGGTGTTCATGTGTGATGCTTTGTGTGATGGTTTATTCTGTTCTTACTGCACATGTTTACTGTTTAAAGAACATCTAATGAATGCATGATGGAATGATATAAGTGAATAACTAATGGCATAATTAGATCTCTGTGTATACGCGAGTTTTATGAAGGATATCCGCGTGTATACGCTAGTTGGCTTCAGCAAAGTAGCGTATGGGTTTTAAAGCATGAAAAAGAAAAAGTTTTAGTTTGCCCTAAATACTGATTCACCCCCCCCCCCCACTCTCAGTATTTTTCCCAACAACATTTAATCCATCTACCTCCACACTTACAACCAAAATTACCTCCCTTGTGAATTTTGTGACTAATGCTTCCACAATCCTATATTTTATCCTCGACGTCAGCTTCTCACAAAATTTGTCGTAGAGATTGGATATTGTCTACCAGCAAATATTTTGTAAAGTCTCCACCATCCTCTATGTGAATCTAATCCATGTTGTCAATGACCATCAAAAGTTTCAGCACAACAATATATTGATAGCAGCAACCAAAAAATAGAAGTAACGTTCAAAATAAATGAAACAGTAAAAAAACACAAATTAAAACAGTATCGATGGAGACCCCAAAAAGTACTCCAACTATGTTATTTCCTATCCATGTTTAGTGAAAGTGCGTATGTAACTCCTCTCACCAAGCACCTCTGTTGTCGGCCTCCATTGCCCTAAATCCCATCAATTGTTTTCGGCCTCCATCACTCTGTTTTCTGAAGAACCCATCAACAACATAAAGGAAAACCCTTAATCCTTTACTTTTTCCTTTTTTACTAGTGCCTTGTATCAAAAATTTCAAGACAAAATATTTCTTTTATCTTAAAATCCCCATTTGTGTAGTAGTGTCGAATGAAACGGCAGGAAAAGTTGTCGCATTCTTTAGAGTCAGCTACCCCACCAAAACAAAGAGCACAACAAATTGTTGTCTTTATATAAGATAACATGAATGAAAAGTGAAATAGCAACCTCAATATAGGGTGAGACAGTAATAGCCTACACATTGGCAAACTTAGGGTGCACTATTAGAGTCAATTTTTCAAGTCATGTTAGATAATATTGTCTTCAATTGATATGGTTTTGTCTTAATTGTTGATTGTCTTAATTGCCATTGTCTTAAGTGGCCATTGTATTAATATAAAGTTTCGTCTTAAAATATTTTTGTCTCAAGTTGTTTTTGTCTTAAATATAATGTTTTGTCTGAAACAATTTTTGTCTTAAATTGTTTTTGTCTTAAAACATTTTTGTCTGAAACAATTTTTGTCTTAAATATAAAGTTTTGTCTTAAAATATTGTTGTCTTAAATTGTTTTGTCTTAAAATATTTTGTCTAAAAATGTTTTTGTCTTAAATATAACGATTTTCCTTAAAATATTTTGTCTTAAACTGTTTTTGTTTTAAAATATTTTTGTTTCAAAGTGTTTTTGTTTTAAATATAAAATTTTGTCTTAAAATACTTTTTGTCTCAAACTCGTTTTGTCTTCAATTTAATATTTAAAATAATTCAATTAATATTAAATTTTAATTTAAAATTACTAAAATAAAAAATCACTTTTTAAGACAAAAAAAATTTTCTATTATCTTAAAAAAAATATCTTAAAATTGCCTTCATGTAGTAGTGTGAAAAAAATCCAAATTCCAATCCTAATAATTGTATTAATAGTAGTGAAAACATCACGATATTATTATGCATCGAGACACTTCATCGTCATCGCTTTAATACAAATGGACCTAAATGAATTATTTGGTAGATTTGTCGTTCAGTCTATTCTAAATTAACTCTGCTGTATTAATTTTAGAATATTTCAAAAATTTAATGCGCCGGATCATAATTTACAAATTTCCAAACCTGCATGCGAAACCAGAAACAAATGTTAAAACCAATTTTCCATCCTTAAAACTGATTTGTATCTTTTCACATTCTATCTAGTGGTATCAGCCACATTCACCAATATAAAAAATCCAGGGTCCACGTCTCACATACAGGAAGTTTTTCTAGACTAACATTATATTTTTGACTATAAAATATTAAATGCAACAAGAATATATACTTATCCTTAAATTTAACACATATTATGTGATAACACATATTATGTGTGACATGGTAACGCATATAATGTGTGATATAGATTATGTTGATCGATACAACACAATCACATACACATATCATGTGTGATTTAAGTTAGAGATTTAATTCTTATCTGTTTTGTGTGATGGAGATTATGGTTATCGATGCAACACATAAACATATAATTTGCGATTTAAGTTGGAGATTTAATTTTTATTTATTTTGTAGAATTGAATGATATTTTTTATTATAAAATATAATTGTTATTTAAGTTATTTTGACTATTAGTTTGATTTGATAGATTTAGTTTAACTAAAATAATTATTAATTTAGTTTTGTTGACATATTTTAACTCATTGTAACTAATTGTATAGTTACAAATAATATTTATATTTTAAATTAATATTTGATATATTTATATATATATTTAATAATAAAATATAGTTAATGGATGCATCTAATATCTCTATCTCTAAGTTAACTCACTCATTGGAGAGCCTAGGAATGTATGAAAGTAGATAAGAGTAAGAGGGGGACAATACCTTATTTTTTTTAGGAATTTTTGTATCTCTCCAAGTTGGTTTGGTTTTTTGAAATATGGTTTATTGAAATATGGGAAGCATACATCATGGGTTAGCAAATACAAACTCTCACGTGTAGAGACAAATTTAATGATAGAGGAACATTATGTAATATATTCCATTTTCCATATTTTTTTTTGTTAAATGGTGTAAAATATTATATTATATTTTGTAATTATAATTTTGCAACATTAAGATATTAATTTGATATTTAATGATAAAGGAACATTATGTAATATATTCCATATTCCATTTTTTAGATGGTGTAAAGTATTATATTATATTTTGGAATTATATTTTTGCAACATTAAGATATTAATTTGATTTAAGTGTTCGTAGTTTATTATAACGACATGAAGGTTAGCAGCTTTATTATATGTAAATTTAAATATTATTTTTATTGTAATTAAAATAATTATTTATAATTATATTATTAAATTTGGATTTGAAGTTTTTAAGGTGTTATTGGTTATGAAATTCTTAAAAAATTGTGGATTTAAGTAAACAATTTTGTTTTTTATTAAATATATATGCAATGTTATTATGACAGTGACTATGTAGTGGTCATAGAGTTTTTATATGGTTTAAAAGTAGTATAGATTTATCTTAATTCTCGATCTATCAAGAGTCAAGAGGGATCAAATATCTTTCCACTTTAAAAGATGCTTCAATATGAAAAAAGTTGATCCTTCTCAAGGTTTGGTAGATCCAGAGTTAAGATAGTTAAGATGGATCTAGGATAAATATTTTGAGGTTGAAGCATTTTTTAGAGTGGAAATATACTCTATCCCTCTCAAGGCTTGGTAGATCGAGAGTTAAGATAGTTAAGATGGATATAGTTTGGTTAAGTTATTATTTATTTATGCCTTATTACGCCTTAAGGCGTTCTTATTTGAAAACAACTCCCCTAGCTGCCAATGTGTCTGGTGTCTGAGCCATTGGATCAAATGTTAGACAATTGAAACGTCTTAGGCCATTAGATCCACAAGTAAATAGTTTTATATATGTTTTTTATAATGTTAGTTTTTTTTTCTTTTTTAATAAATATTAAGTATGATAGAAATGTTGTTATGTCATGTTTAACATTTTGACTATATCAAATTACACAAAAATAAAAGTAAAATTAAATTAAATAAAAAGAATGACATAATGTAATGAACACTTTAACTACATCAAAATACAATAAAAAATAAAAATAATAAAATAAAACTCCACACAAGCCAATTAATTTAAATTAAATGGATTAAAAAACTATTAACAAGGAAAATAACTATTTAAAATAAAAATAATAAAATAAAATAATAATAAACTATAAAAACAACCCATGGTATTTATTTAAAGGGGAAAATTAAGATAAGTATTTAGGTTTTGATGACTTTTAAGTTAAAACAATGTTATTAAAAAATTGTTAGATTTAAAAAAATAAAATTATATCATAAAAATAGACTCCACACAAGCCAATTAATTTAAATCAAATAGATGGAAAACACTATTAAAAAGGAAAATAACTATTTATGTATTTAAATATTACATTTTTGTGTCATGATGCTCTCCAACAAAGTAGGATAGAAAGGTTGTTATGTCATTTTTAACATTTTGACTATGTCAAATTACACAAAAATAACAAATAAAAGTAAATTAAATATAAAAAAATGACATAATGTAATAAACACGTTAACTAGTTCAAAATATAATAAAAATAATAAAATAAAATAATAATAAACTATAAAAACAACCCATGGTATTGGCCCATGGTATTCATGTGGAATGTAGTTTATTTGAAAGAGGAAATTAAGATAACTATTTAGTTTTTGGTGACTTTTAAGTTAAAATGATGTTATGAAAAATTTATTAGATTTAAATAAAATCTATATCATAAAATTAAACTCCACAAAATTCGATTAATTTAAATTGCATGGATAAAAACACTATAAAAAAGGAAAAAGGAAATTAAGATGGCCTAGATAAATCTTAACTCTGGATCTACGACCAGCCAAGAGGGATCAAATGTCTTGGTATGCAAACCTCTTTTAGAGTGAAAAGATAATTGATCTCTCTCATTAATAGTATAGATATAAACTAATTATTTAATAAAATTATTTTTAAATGTTTATAACCATTATTCTTTTAAATTTTTACTTAATAAAATGTATCTTAGCAATAATGATGAATGCTCATAATTATCATTTCTTAAATAACACTAAATTTACCTTTAATTAATTAATTGTAATACTTTCTAACTACATACATACTCTTTCAATTTTTTTTTGTTAATGAATATCAAATTTCTTCTGTTCAAAAAAATATATATACATATCCTTAATTACCTAATTTTAGTTTAAAAAATCTTAAAGGTTTTTTACTTTATAATCATAAACAATTTTCATATTATATGATGTCAAATTTAACTTTTTAGTATCCAAACAAAACTTACAAAAGAAAAAACAAAATTTTTTTGTTAATGAATATCAAATTTCTTCTGTTCAAAAAAATATATATACATATCCCTAATTACCTAATTTTAGCTAAAAAATCCTTAAATGTCTTTTACTTTGTAATCATAAAGAATTTTCATATTATATGATGTCAAACTTACTCAAATTTTTAGTCAAAAAATTTAAATAAAGTTTTTCACTACATAATTTTAGATTTTATATATATTTTTTTCCAATTCCAAACAAAACTACAAAAGAAAAAACCCATTCAGTCCTTACTGTAGATTATAGTTTTACAAAATGGAAACTATGTGATTAACAATAGAGCAAGTTGAGACAACCCCAAGGGGTTTTTTGCAAAGTTTTGTCATAACCTTTATTCTACTTTATAACCTGATCCAAAATCAAAGAAAATGGCTACGGATTTCACAAGTTATTGGTTTATAAGTTGATCCATAATCAAATAAAATGTCTAGCGATGTCACAAGTTATCATTCGCATAGCGATGTATTGACATTCTCTGTTGAAATGGTGGCTATGCGCACTAAAAAATTCAAAATAGATATATGTTATGGAATTCATATTGTCTACAAACCATCCAAATTTTCCATGTTATATAGCAATTTCTAACAATAACCACTCAATTTACTCTCCAATGTTTTAATCCCCAACCCATGTTGGGGAGATCACAGTCTAAAATCAAATATTCCAGTGGTTTTTTTAAAGGGTTTATAAACAAAACATATAATGAGAAAGATAATCTTGTGGTATAATAATCTATTTTTGAATCATTGTGACAAACAAAACATCACATTAGCTCACAGAATATATCGAATGCCATAAGAATCTTAGATGATAACAAAGATTTGAATCATGATAACTAGGTGACAACCAAACTAAGTTGTAGCCACAAACAAAAAAATCACAACAACTCATAGAATATATCCAAGGTCTCAATGAATCACATACATATTGATCGACCTCATGGGAATTTTAGTGCACATAAAACACCACCCTAAAAATTCTATACTCAAGTAATCAATTTAGAATAACCTAAGATTTCTAGATTGGATGTCAAGGTGGGTGGTATGGTAGAGTAATTGAGGATGCTTCTTAAAGGGTAAGGGCATTTAGATACTCTATCCTTCCACCAAATCTATAAAAAGTGAGACTTGTAGATTATAGTTTTAATAAATTAACACTATGTGATTAAGAATAAGTTACAAACATAAGTAATAAGAGGAATGTACACGAGGGCCATGGTAATTAATGTTATTCTTTGTATTATTTTTATTTAGAATAGTTTTGTTTAAAATAGTAATTTGTATTTGTATTTTTTTAAATGTATATTGTTAAATGTGTAATTGAGAAAAATGTGTTAAATTTATATTCTAATTTTTAAGATATTTATCTCAAAAATTCAAAGTATGGTGAGTTTTATTTTATTAAGCTTTACTCTAAATGTGCAGAGAATGAATGTATCTCAAGCCCCAAACAAGATTCTTCTTTCTCTTCTTATTCTAGCTTGCACCTTAACACTCCTCCTCTCCTCCTCCTTGCAAAAATTTAAACTATGAGGCACAAGGTGGTTGTTGCATATAGGAACATCTAGATATGATAAGAAAAATGTGATACTCTATTGTAATTTTCTCTACAAATGTGATGGAAATTATGCCCTAAATGTTGACAATTTCATGGTTAATTTAGTATAAGCTACATGAAAATTTACATTGTTGTATACAATATCAATAAATCTATGCCCAATATCCAACACCATAGAGCAAGAAATGTTCACCAATTCAACATTTGCTTCCAAATCTCTCTCAGTGCTAGAGTTGTTTTCTCAATAATTTTTTTTGTTTAGCTCTTGATGAAAGCCATATTTGTTGCATATAGGAGCATTTAGCTCTCATAAGAAAAGTGTGATAATGTGTTATAATTTTCTCTACAAATTTTTTGGTGTTTTTTTTCTCAATAAACTTGTTTTTACTGCTCTTAAGTGATGAATCCATAGTTGTTCCATATAGGAGCATTTAGCTCTGATAAGAAAAGTGTGATACTGTGTTATAATATTCTCTACAAATGTGTTGGAGTTTTTTCACAATAAACTTGTTTTTACGGCTCTTAAGTGATGAAATCCATTGTTGAGTCACATAGGAGCATTTATCTCTAATAAGAAAAGTGTGATACTATGTTATAATTTTCTCTACAAATTTGATGGAAAGCCTGCCATAAATTTTGGAAATTTCATTGTTAATGTAATATAAGATAAATACAAATTCATTTTCTCTACACAAGATCAAGAAAGATATGTTGAGTAGCCAACACCATAGAACAAGCCATGTTCGCCAATTCCATAAATGCTATTGAATCTCTCTCGGTGTTGGAGTTATTTTCTCAATAGCCTTATTTTTACTTCTCTTGAAGTGATGAAAGCCACCTCTCCATACCTCTTTTACTAAATTCACAAAGAACAAAAGAAACCAAATTCATGTCAGTTATACTAAAAAAACAAGAACATGGTGGACATCAATGAGATCACTGGTAAAGAACAACGTGATCTTTTGAATATTTTCAAAGATCATGAAGAAAATAATACATATGTGACTCAATAAGAAATGATCAATATTAAATATGGAGGAACTGCACCAAAAATACCTTTGATTTGGAATTTGGAAAATCACAATCTATTTCTTTATTCATGAGGAATTCATGTTGGCATGATCAGACAAGGTCTTTAACTCAATTTCAAATTAATTTTTATTTTTAAATTAAATTAAAACACACACACACACACACACACACACACACATATATTATTTACAACTATATCTTATGAGTTTAATATGTTTTCAATCAAGTAGAGGCTTCAGAGTTTAAGAACTATATCTTAGATCTGAGCACATGATTCTATTAAAATTTATGAAACAAATTCAGTTCTTACAACTTGTATGTTTAAATATGTGACTTTGGAAGCGACTAAGGCTTATTTAGACACTTGATTAGTATTGTGAGAGAAATTTGAGTATATCATTAAGGACTATGAATAGTTCGTGTAGTAGTTTCATTACTTATAACAGAATTTAATATCCTTTCTTGCTGATACATACCACCTAATCGATGAAAAATTGTAACCATGTCTACAATGATAAATGCTAATCATTTCAGTTTTATGTTGATGCCAATAGGCATGAAGATGCTTCTAATTTTCAATTAAGTAGTCTTCAAAAGTTCCTAGCTCTATTTTTATTACATAAATGCATTTAAAACCTTCTGATAGTAATTACTTCAATTTTTTTATTTGGATGTGTTCCAAGCTGACATATTGTGCCAAGAAGTTTGATATATCTTATCAGTTTAGTATTTTTTCAATCAAGAAGAGGCTTTGAAGTTTAAGAACTGAATCTTTCTGGTTGATAACTCTTATCATTAATATCTTTGAAACCTCCATGACGTGCTTCCATAGATGCAAAATTTTCCTTTCATTCCTTCACAATGGCTCCTTCTCTGCAACATATTATTTCTCTTACGCTACTCTTTCCTATTATATTGCCTTAAGGCATTTCTTTTGCAACATGTGGTGCAATTGCTAGTAGTTATATTTTTTTATTCTATTTTATTTTATTTTTTATATAATTTGACTTACTCAGAATTTTTAATAGGACAAGATAGGACATCACAACATCTCTTTCATACTAGGCTCGAGAGCACCTCTGTCACAATAAGTTTGATGAATTTGCAATACTCTATAAATATGTTGTAATTATCACTATTGTCTAAGCACCTCTTATAAAAAATTGTATATTTTTGAATATGGTGATGCTCATAACATTCCCCACAACCATTTTGTACCTTTTATAGACAAATATGTATCTATGAATTTTATGAAGTTGATGATGTTCCTTGCCACCATTCTCCTTTCCCATCATATATTAGAAAATCCACTTTGTATATTGCATTTATCTTTTGGAGTAACTATAATGTATTTTTCAACTCTAGATTATTTTGTATGCTAAACTATATGAAAGTATGTCATTCATATTGTTCCAATCTAGATTAACTATCAATGATTACTTTAGATAAAATATGAATATAATAACCATCCATTCTTGATGTATGTTAGCTATGTGGAATATATTATACTTGATAATTACAAATTATCATCTTTATTTCAATATGCACAATTGGATATTGTTATAATCCACCTTCCTCCCCAAAAGTGACTTGAAAGAAAAGCTTTGATCTACAATTGAGTTTAATTTGATATTTGAGGTTTAGGTACAAGTTACATATGCATGCAACTCATTATTAGAAAATTTTATGCTTATTAAAATATACATATTTATTAAATCAAATTACAAGACAATTGTAAGTCGATACTAAATTGACTACTTTGATAACAAAACATTATATGAATTTTATCTACCCCTACTGTCCTCCCCAAGAAAGTGTGTGGAGCTCATAAATATTAAGAAGGGTGATCTAAGAATCCTTTAGTGCCAATACATATGTAATTTGTAGTAGTTATATTTCCTTCAAACATAGGAATACACTAGCTAGTGGTTTTGAATCCCTTCCTTAGACTTTGCTACATTTGATTCAATGGGAATAAGGATCATCCCATCAATGTGTCTATAAATATCCTTCCAGAGACGTTCATTTCATCTTGAAATAGTGATACCCATTGCTTCAACCTACACAAGCAGTTATCAAAAATGGTGGGAGAGCTTCACTTAAGGAGTGGACGTATCACGAGTCATATTCCTAATCTAGTAAAAAATGTGTTACTTAAAAAGTGCTTAATATTATGATTCTTCAAGTGGAGCAACATATAGAGGTAGGTTACTATTGTAGAGGTAAATCCCCTCTATGGATAGAGGCGATCCCTACTAGCCCAGATCAGGTCTAGCAACAATCGTATCACACTAAGGTGCAAGTTCCTAATTGCAATAGACCAAATTACGAAGAAGGCCTACCTCAAGTCCAACGCTGTTGTTCGTAGAGAAGATGGCGCTCCCATTTCCTTGCTCCAACAAATCACAATCCTCTCGCTTGCCATGATCGAACACCTACACACACAAGAAACACGACAAACACAAGCGTAAAACCCGATATATGCAATTATGTATCAGTCAGAGAAGACACAACTCATGATCATAATGAACAATACGAGTGGAACCATAACCAATAGTCGCTTATCATTAATTCATACGAAGGAAAATACAACCTGGCTCTAACTCTAAACCTTCCTTCGGCGGGTCGTCAGCGGATACGTCTCGGTAAAGCTTGTCGGGAATGCGGACAAGCCTCTCTCTTCAATCGTCAATCTCCTTGCTACTGATTTGGCTCTATGAGGACTATTGCAGCATTCTTTAGGCTATGAAGGCTCTTGGAGACTAGCTTGCAAAGGGAAATGGCAAGCTTATATAGATGGTGGAAGGGGAGTTGGGATCCCTACAATCATGGGATTGGCCCTATCCTCAAGGAAGCTTCGATGAGAGGTGGAAAACTACTTCCTCTACATGAAGATCCAGAGCCAACCTCCCAACTCAATTTAGAGACCAGTTTAGGAGTTGGTTGGAGTCAATCTTCCGCCATTTTTTTTTTTAAAACACCCTTTATTAATTGCATGAGTATCCGAGACAGAGCGCTAATTGGCGCGCCTCTCTTTGGAGGATTTTACCGTTGGGTATAACACTCCGACGAGTCGTGCCAAGGATAAAAAGACTATTTTTAGGTTTTTCATAAGGAGTTGTCTTTAGGGGAATGAAATTACATGTCCAGGGGGAATGCCATAAAAGTGTTTTCTTGTGTCATGTCACTGTCACAGTCGGTCACAGAATGAGCCCTCCAATGTGCGGGATGGGGAATGGTAGGGACGGTGAAAAATTGTTGTGTAACAGATGCCCCCTAAAGCATGAGGCCTGAGAGAGAGAGAGGGGTGAAATGCTTTACGATAACATGCCGACTGAAAACACTACCATCGGAAAACCTGCGGAGCGAAGTACAACTGATGTCTCAGATACATGATATATATGCGAGGTATGGGCGCAACCATCCATAACAGAGTATACAATAATCTATATCCAAGTTATGGACGTAGCCATCCAGTGAGGATTGATAAATAGACTCAGGTATGGTCGCAGCCATCCAATCAGTGAGTCATATAATAATCCACAAAATCGCAGCCTGGATTACAACAGACACAATCCAGGGTCTTGTGCTCCATCTCGACCCGAACAAAGTACAAGTTCAAGCATGCAAATATGTGAGCTAAAGTCGAACATGCAAGAACATCGTTTGATTACCCGCCAATGATGAAAGCTGTTAACAGACGCGAGAGGAACCACCTATAATGACAATGGCCCTCAATGTACTATAGGTACAATCTACGGCGTGCGAATCAATGAGCCGCGCCAACACCCATAGAATCACTCGATCGGAGGTCAATGATGAAAACCTCACGTCAAACGCGAAGAACCTTCCATTGAGGCATGCAAGCTCCAAGGTACCAGAAGGGAGTCTCTAGATCAGCTTCCCGTATAATGAGCTGAAGTCGACAGGAAGTGACCTTGATCGAAGGTGGGCCATAGTGTTTCCCACATCATTGACGTGAGACAGAGGAACATAATGTCTTCGTGAATCAGGATCATATGAGAATTAGAGGAAGGTTGATACTTGCAGAGGTCAACTTCTCTTGAGCATATGGGCGGCACGACAGTGGATTTGGTAGTATTTGACATCAAAAGATCAGAGGTCATGATGACGAGGCAAAGAGAAGATGAGAGGTCAAAAGGGATTACCCAAACCCACGGAGGCAAGTGGAAAACGAGATGAGATGTCCCCAACCCGACACGAATGCAGACAAGTGCCATGTTCAAGAGCGACATACTGTCGACACGACAATGATGCTGGTTCCATTTTTCCCCACCATTCCTGGTGAGTACCCCAATTATTTTTGAAAACAAGCTTGAAGTGGATAGCATGTGCTTGTAATATAAGTTCGTCCTTCGGAAGAATCCATCCTAGTAAATTTAACGAGCCCTAGGAAGGAGGAACTCGAATATCATCATTACGACTGAATCCAATGTCATCAGGGCTTAACGAGTCTGACACAGGAAGAACTCGACGTATTTTCATATTTAGAGAGTTTGAAAAGACAGCAGAAAAGTAAACTCCAATAGTCCCTTTTCGTAAATAGTTCCTCAGATCCGGAAAGGTAGAAAACTATGTCTGAGAAAACCTCCTAGTCACGATAGGCTAGGGTATTCCTTTTTCGTAAATAATCTATCCCAGTCCAAAAAAGGGGTAAACGTATACTAGGTAGATGCCATTTTGTAACCACTTTAACGAGATCAAAGCAACAAGCGACTCGGCAATCTTTTCATTTTTAAAGAGTCAGAAAAGAGCTGAAAGGTGACTCCTCCTGGAGGAACGAGTGGTATAAAGGGTGGCAACTGGTTCCGGTGATGGTGGAACTGCTCAGAACAAATAAAGGTCAAGAGGCTGGCTAACGAGACCACTCATCGCAGCGGTTCCTCAGGAATGGGTAAAACAACCAAGTGAAGGCATATGATCGGCCAAGCAGATAGTGACGATGGAGTGAGAAAACCAAGACTCATCTAGCAAAAACAGGCTGATAAAATGGCAATCACAAGGGGTAAAATGGGAATGGTTTCATTTTTTCACAAGCTTGAAATCAGGAAACTCTGCTTGAAGTTGGTTTCATTTTTAAAAAATCTTGAAACAAAGATAAACTATGCTTGAAACCGGTTTCATTTTCACACAAGCTTGAAACAGAAACAAACTATGCTTCAAAAAGTAAGCATGCCCCCAGCATGGTGACTCTATTCGAGGTGCATGCCCCCCAACCTTCAGTCCATATGAAAGGCAGATGGAGTGAAGGTTCAAATTACGAGATCAAGAGAAAGACTCGACTGGGATTTTACGAGATCTCATCAAAGACTCAAATTGAACGAGAACGTGTTTCATTGTTTTAACAAGGTTGACACATTAAAAGAACTATCCTCAAGACACCTTATTTCATGGTTTAAGGAGCTTGAAACAAGACAAGGAACTCTACTCCAACAACCTTGTTTCATTTTTTAAGGAGCTTGACACAAGAAAACGAACTCTACTCTGACGCCCTTGTTTCATTTTTTAAGGAGCTTGATACAAGAAAAATAACTTTGCTCTGAACACCTTGTTTCATTTTTTAATGAACTTGACACAAGAAAAGGAACCATGCTCCGATTGACCTCATCGTAACGAACAAGAAGTCATCGCTTCCAAGAGTTCCACTCCCGATGGAAGGAAAACATCGTGGAAGTCAGGACCCAATGCCCCCAGCACCTGATGCACAACGGTACTATCACTGAGTACAGGCATGGGGTAGGTAGCCACATAGTTGACCTACGGTGGGGCAGATACAATGGGTGGATAAAAACCAGGAAGGGATGATGGTGGGCCAGCTGCCACATCTGGACCAAAGAATGAAAGCTGATCAATGGTCAGGATCCGTCCTTCATGTGGAAAACAGACCACACGAAAAAGAGAGGAGACAAGCGCTCCCATGGAATAGGTATAATCGCACCCCAAGAGAAGATTGAAATCCAAAGGGCCTAGAACAACCATCACGTCCATATGGATAATTTTACCTACCAAAGTAATAGGTAACCTTGGAAGGATCCCTAACGGTTGACTAGTTCTTCTGTTAAATGCCAACAGATTCTACATAATAGGCGTAAGCGGCGGTGAACCGAAAGCTTTCCAAGTAGTTGAGGATAAAATACTAACAGACACACCTTCATCTATAATGGTGTTGGGTACGACCAAACCAAAGGCCTGTACTGTGATCTCGAAGGGCACATAAGACGGAAGGCGGTATCCTGCAAATCGACTCCAGTCAAAGGAAGCGACCAAACTACTTAGAGGGGCCACCATCGAACCGAGATGGTCTTCCCCTGGTGTTACGGAAGAAGAAGGAGTATCCTCCATGACCTCCATCTCGAAGGTAGGGGGAGTATCCTCCAGGACCTCCATCACAGGAGGCGGAGGAGCAACTTCTTGAGATATAGGGACAGGAGAATCTTTCTCCAAGTCCGAAGAATATAAAGAAATAAGAAGAACCTGAGGGATGTGAGGTCCACTCTCAACGTAAAAGACCTGGTGCAACGCAGATGGGACCAGCTCAACCGATCTCATGACCAATGGTTGGCCGGGAATGGATTCCTGAATTTGAATTTCTGAGGGAGTGGGATTGACCAAGGATGACTCTTGACCAATCGTAGGATCAGCTGGTTGAGGACTCAAAGAAAGTTGTTTGTAACTAGCCGAAAGGCACAGTGCAGAAACAGCCGAGTTGTCTAAAAATCGCTTGGCTTCATCCATATATGGACAAAGGTGAATGGCATGATGCCCTTCACACAACTTACACGGATTGGTGAGCTTACCTTGTTTCTTAGGAGCTTTACTAGAACCAGTTGAAGATGTGCCCCCAAACAGGTGGAGAAGGGGAGAGGTCCACCTTAGAATCAACATGATGTTGTTCAGGCGAAGGAACTGATTGAACAGTAGCTGAGACATTTGGAAACACAGAGGTTGAAAACAACTAAACAGGCAACCCAACAGTTAACCCAGGAAGGGACAACGTTGCCATATAAGGAGCACCAACATTTCCAAAAGGAGGAAAATGACCAGGATTCCCATCGGAGGGGATTCCTTGGTTGGTGAACTCTGGAAAAGTTGCCATCAAAAACTCAAAACTGCATATAGGCTAAAAACCAAGGCACAGAATCAAACAGCCAACAAGCAAACTCTAACAGGGCGTGTGATCGCGGGTGATTTATTTTACCACATTGAAACTTAGAAACTTCACCATTTCATGTTTTAAGAGTCGAGAAACGTCCTAACTCAACTTAGAGACCAGTTCAGGAGTTGGTTGGAGTCAATCTTCTGCCATTTATTTTTAAAAAACACTCTTTATTAAGCCTGGCGCAAGTGCGAATCTGAGACAGAGCGCCAATTGGCGCGCCCTCTTTGAAGGATTTCCCCCATTGGCGCGGGTATAACACTGCCGAGTCGCGCCAAGGATAATAAGACTATTTTTAGGGTTTTTCACAAGGATTTGTCTTCAGGGGAATGAAAGTCCATATCCAGGGGAATGCCATAAAAGTGTTTTCAGGTCATGTCACTGCTCATAGGTCATGGAATAAGCCCTCCAATGTGTGGGACGAGGGATTGTAGGGACGATGACAAATTGCTGTGTAACAGTTACAATTCTAATGAAATTATTAATTTTCTTGGCCCTAAACTTGAAATTGTTTTGAAATTAATAATATCTGCTCGAAGGGACTAAATTATATAATTTGTTCTATGGAAGGAAAGCGCATAAAGTCAATATGAAGTAATTTTGATTTAGAGCAGCCAGAAATATTATTGTCATTCAAACTTTAAAGTTATTGCCAAGGATATTGATTAGGGACTGATACACATTATTGGACCTATCATGATTCCCCACCCATTGATCAAGTTACCACCTTTTCTTTACTATTTCCTACTAATTTTATATACATTAATACCAAAAATTTCATTAAAATTACTTAAAAAATTTACTCAAACAAGGAAGATTACTAAGGAGAGAGCATTGTTGGCACTATAATGAGTATACTAATAACTCTATATATTTATGGAGTTGAAGGTGTTAATGAAGTTTGTGCAATTCATTTAGGCTAGGGCAGAATGACCTAGATTTTCTTTCCTCTAATTATTGATACTAATGAGGATGTGTAAGCAATAGTGCCCAATATAATTCAATCGATAATAAAAATATGAAAATTGAGCAGTAAACCAAATTCAATTTTGTCATATTGTAAAGGATGGATATCTAGAAATGAGAAACTTAATTTACTTGATAGGCAAGGAGAGTGAAACAAGTCAATCCTTGTGCATCTAATTGACTAGTGCTTCTTCTCGTGTATGATTATCAATACAATTATAACTCAACATCTTGCATAGAATCATGTAAGTTGGTTTTTGTAACTTCAGAATGTATCACATTATCTAGGTATGTGGCAAGGAATGCTATTAAAACATAATATATATTTGTCTATTTTTAACATCTACAACAATATACCATTGCAACTTAGAGGTCACTACATGGTCAAATCTAATAGATGCATGTCTTGACAAGAAGACAACATAAATTTATCCCATCAAATTTTTGGATATTAAGAAGGGATTATTTATTCTCAAAATGCCAAATGGATAGTGAAAAAGATCAAGGTGAAAGATATTTAACTTACATTAGTTAGAGTGAGGTATTAATAATCAACATGTATATTCTCTACATTATTTGAAGGTTTTTGTTTTTAATTGACTTGAGGAAAACAAATTTTTTTCACACAAGCTATCATTGAAATTCCACTTTTAGGATAAGATATTTCTCTTAGATCAACATATTTTAGCTTAGAATACACATATTAGTTTCTCCCAACAAAGGCTAATGTATTATAATGATCACTTTAGTCATAGAATTTTCATTGTGTAACATACCCCCTACGATATGTAGCCCTAACTAAGTGTAGTAGGAGGCAGTTACTAAGCTAACCAAAATTCCATAGTCCTGGCATGAAAATGGGGTCATCAAATTTCTCTTTTTTTCATCTTTCTTAAAAGTAAAACTTAATGCCACCATTTGGGTTCATTTCTAGTGATATAAAATTTACCTCGATCCAACTTCTGAATTGAAATATGTGACCATTAAAATGTATTCCCATTATAAATTTGTCACATCATCATTAATTCCCATGTGGCACTCACATAACAAGCCATGTGGCACTTGACCTACATTATTTGCCATCATGGATAAATCCATCTGGAATAGGTGTGCCTCTCTAGATAGTTGGAGGTTGGCCTACTAAGCAGAAAATAGTTATAGATTTTGAATGAAGCCCTAACCTGGACCCGAACGACTAGACTGACCCGATCTTGCAGGTCCCACCTGACCATACTTGAATTTATTTATGTACTAGGTCCCACTATACCATATAAAGGTAGGAATTCAGTTATGTAATAGGAAAATAAGATAAAATTTATCTTTCAACTGAGTTCATACACACTCAGAAGATTATGTATAACATAAAAATAGAACACTTTTAAGTAGTTAAACAAATGGAAAAGTGGGTCAGCTTGTTTTTGGTGAAAAAACATGGAGAAGATTTGGCGGAGCCCTTAGATGAAGCTTTATTTTTCATAGGAAGTGGAGAAAACCTTTAATTCTAGAAAGTGATTATATGGTTGTAATATTTTTTTATAGGAGAAATGAATGGACTTAATTTTTTCATGTATTAAGTTATCCTTGGTGCTTTAGATTTTCCACATTAGTTTATGGAGTCAGATTCTACCCACTCAAATAATCTTATGTTATGATTTTATTTTATGATTTTGACATATTCATCATCTTCATATTTTGAAAAATGGAAAATTCTTATATTCATGCATCTCATTACGTTCTAACAACAACCAACCTACTTCAAAACATTTTCATGCTAACATGGACCAATAATTTCAATTAAGGATTTCCTATTAATAGGTAGTTGATTGTGGGTAATGGCCTTTCCTAGTATATTACTGGTCATTCCCCATGTTAAATAAATAAATAAATCTTTATTTTATTACTAATAGGTAGATGCATATTAGTATCAATAGAAAAGACATATAATCCATGATTAGTAAGACATTTTAATGTTCAACCTTTTTAAACATCGTCATTGATAGATGAGGTAGTTGATATTTCTCCAAATGAAATTTATCTATTATTATATTCAATATTATGTACATATACATATGCAGTATTACTAATTACAAACCCATAGAAGACACCAAACCATCATTAATAGTATATCCAAAATTAGGGCATCTATTTTATCTTTTAACTTTCCGTAGCATAAGGATGAGAAAATATAACAAATTAAGCATGAATAAGGTTGACATTGAAACAACCATTGTCATTGATCCACCAAATGAGGATCCAACATCATTCATATATATATATATATATATATATATATATATATATAAAAGGTTACTTCTAAATTAAGAGATAATGATGAAAATAGTATAAATAACACTTTTAGCAAAGGCATAGGCTGCAAAGTAAGCCCCATATTAGTAGAATTTTTTGTAACCAACCTAGATCCATGTTAATTGATCCATAAATTTCATGGATATTCCACATAACAGTTCATCAAAACATATCTAATAAAATATACTTCAAAATCCAAGTTATATACTGTCACAATTTTATTTCTCTTTAGATTTATAGCTATGTAGATTAGTGTTAATATCATATGCATGTAAATTAAAATTATGCAAAAAATAGATAAAAATGAAACAAAATTCTCTCACACACATTTGACATAAGACATGACCTGCAAAACCCTTTAAGGAGAAAACCCCAATTGGAAGGTGAGGTCGCTCTACTCTCTTTCTCTTAATGGAAATATGGATACAGGAAAAAATAAGTATAATTTTTGGCCCATGGGCAACTATAGTTCACAAGTCCTATTTGTGTGCTCTACCTCCTATCCCTCTTAGCTATTTTTCCTCAACTATGGAACAAATTCACTCAAAATAATGGAACCCCTTTTCCTCCTAGTGGTCTGGTTATAACACAAACAGATAGCCTACTAATGGTTAGGTTTGACTACCTCAACCCTTGACTAGAGTTACAATATAAAATATTATAGAGTCTTCTACATCATATCACATGGCTAGATCCTTTTTCATGAATAATGGTGGCTAATGTGGCATTATCTTAAATTATGGTGGTGAAAACAGGAAGGTCAACTTTTGATTAACATAAATTTCGATTCGGATTCAGATTGATGGGATTCTTATATAATTAGGAAGGATTGTGTGTGTAGAAGAGTAAAAAAGGGTGTATCACTAAAGCAGGAAATTTTTACCCCCAAAATACGTCGTCTGATGCCTCAAAATGCTCCTGGGTTTTAGACCTCAATTTTCCAAACTAGGTGTCATCGATAAAAATGGTTTTGAGAGTTGATACCTCCACTTTTTTAACTCTAAAATCATCGATATGGATGAGAAACAATATAATGATCCAATTTGGATCACAAATCCCCATTTTTGGAGGCTTTTGGTCCCCAAAATATTCTACTGAATAAGGTGAGAAAATTTTACCCTCCACATTCTCTCGGGTGTACCATTTAGCTTTACTTGGAGGCTATCCTTTCAACCCAATCTTCCAACCCTTTGGATCTCTTCTAAAATAATTTATCTTCTATAAAATTTGCATAAGCATATTGTTTTGAACTCTCCATAGAAGGTAGGACCTATTACTCTTCCTAATTTAGCATGGTAGTCTCATACAGTTTTAGATTTTCTACATTCATGACTGAGTAAATGTACATATATGGGTGAAAATGTGAATTTGGGTTACACTTTTGCCCTATTTTGAGAAAAAACTTTCATTTTTTTCTATTCTTCAACTTTCTGCAAGCTAAAACAATTTTTCTGTATAGAATTTCATTTTGCGATAAAAATAAAAGTTGTCAGAAATTTTATTAGCTTTCTATTACTTATTTTTTGGAATTTTTTTATACAGATTTGATATGTCAACTTAGTGTTTATTTGAGTGTGTTTTTTTAGCAATCAAAGGATTCATAAGAATCATGTTAATACGCAATAGTGTATTCTTTGAAACTTTGTGTTTTTAAGAAACAAAATGTGTTACAACAATCTAGACAGAGTCTACTTCGGTTTCATCATATTTACAAAGCCAACGGATGCATATCATAATTACTAGAATTTTTTGAACTGGTCCAATATGAAAAATCTGCATATTTTGAATATATTTCATGACGCAAGAAAGTCCTTAACATATAAGTTATAAACTAAAAATCTAAAAACTACCAATTAGAGATGACAAACCAATGTAATGCAACATAATTTTTTCAATTTTTTTACAACATATTTTGGAAGATACATAATTATGATTTCACTGAATCATAATGACCTTTAGAAATTGTTTGTATCCATTTTATTACAGAATTAATTAAAATTAGTAAATATTTATGAAATTCCATAAAGGTTATATTTCCTAAAAGTAGATTCAATTTTGAAAATGCTTGTCTTAGTTTCGACTATTAATTTAGAATGCTTCATGGAGTTTAATCAGTCCAAAGTTGCTGATACGTATTTAGAGCTTGGGCCTGCGTAATTGCTGATGTGTTAGTTCAGCCGAAATCTTAAAAAAAGTTCGGCCGAATTCTTTATTGCGCCGATCGCCCATCAAGTCTAACAACATAAAATTTTGGCTAAACTTTTATTCAAAATTTCAGCCGAACTTTCACCCAACTTTCTGTCGACCGTAAAATACCATGGAACCCCTCCAAAAAAAAATTTCGCGTCAAATATAAATTGCCACGAAATCGTTCATTATTTTCGCATATTTTTGCACAGTTGGTCTGATTTTACAAAGGTGTTGGATTGATTTTGCAAAGAATTGTCTGATTTTGCCAAGAATTGAATTGTTTTGGGTTGAAGGACTTTTCTTGGAGGTACATTCAAAGGACATTTCTTGGGACATTTCTTGGAGGTATGTGATACATTTTTGGATGTTTTTTGGGCTTCATTATTTTTTTGAAAGTATGGATTTTGGCTTAATTTTTTTTGAAAGTATGGATTTGGGCTTAATTTCGAAAGAACATTTTTTGGACATTTTTTGGAAGCAATTTTTAAAGTGATATTTTTTTCACATATTTTCACACATTTGGTCTTATTTTACAAAGGTCTTGGTCTGATTTTGCAAAGAATTGTTTTGGGTTTAAGGACTTTTCTTGGAGGTACATTCAAAAAACATTTTTCCAAAATATTGTTTTGGGTTTAATGAATTTTCTTGGAGGTACATTCAAAGGAAATTTCTTGCAGGTGTGTGATACATTTTTTGGATGCTTTTTGGGCTTCATTTTTTTTGAAAGTATGGATTTGGGCTTCATTTTTTTTTTTGAAAGTATGGATTTGGGCTTAATTTCGAAAGGAAATTTTTTGGAAATTTTTTGTAAGTATGTTTTAAAGTGATATTTTTTGAAGTATTTTTGAAAGTGGCATTTTTTAAGAAGTTGGAATTAATTTTCAATGGAAATTTTTTCGAGGCATTTTTTGAAATGACAGTTTTTTAGAGTACGTGTTTTGGGTTGAAGTAAATATTTTATAATGATTTTTTAAAATGAGTTTTTGTCTAACTTTTTAAATGAAATTTTTTTGAAGCACTTGGAAGTAAATATTTTGAGGTTCGTTTCATTTTTATAAGATATTTTTTTCTCAAATTTTTTAAAGTAAGTGTTTTGGATTGGAGTATGTATTTTTTGCAAAAATTTTAAAATGAAGTTTTTTAAAATTAAATATTTTGTGATGTTTTTTCCAATTGTGTTTTTGTCTAAATTTTTGAAGGAAAATTTTTGAACTTCATACTCTATTATCATGGCAAATCGAAGGAATTTGACGAGAAAATATGATCGAAAAAGAAACCCTGAGGAATGTAGAGAAGAGACGAGACAATCTCACAAAAGAAAGATAGAAGCACTCTCGGATATTGAAGTGAAAAATCAACCTCAACTAGAAGTTGAAGAAGGCATGTAAATGTAAATATTATGATTTTGATATATTTAAAATTTTCCTAGTGAAGCTTAAATTTTATTTGATGAACTAATTTGAAAAATATTTTGCAATGTAAACAAAGAGAGATATTCCTCAAAACATTGATGATGAGAGACAAAATTTTGAAAGAAATATTGAACTTGGAGATGGTGAAAATGTTGAAAGAAATTCAAGTGAAGAAATTGAATCACAAGGTATATATATATATATATATATATATATATATATATATATGTTGAACACATGCACGTATTATTGAAATTATACATATATTTATTAATTTAGTTATTTATTGAATATATAAACTTATTATGTATTATTCATTCGAATATGTACAAATTAAATCAATGTCAATGATGAGATGTTGGAAAATGTTGACAGTCACACATATGGAGATAAAAAAGCTGACCAGTATATACGATATCGTGTTAATCACATTTTTAATACGTACTTCATAAATGAACATGTGATAGTTCAAGCTCAAATGTTGAATGGTCTCCTATCACTAAGGAAATTAAAAGAAGCTACGACTTTACTAGGTATTCAAAAATCAACTAAAGATTAAAAAAAATGAACGAAAATGTGATACAAAATATAAATAGTGCTATAAAATCAATTATAAGATCTACAGAAAAATGTTTCAGTTGTACATAGAGTAATACATATGACAGTGGTTTCATCAAGTACTAAAGAGAATCTCTTGGTAAAATCTATGGCACAAGCATTAGGAACCTCACGAAAAAATTTGCACAAACGTTGAAAATTTTAGTTGCAAATAGATGTAAATGAAGAACTCGCTTGTTGGAGAGCTATTTGTAGGCAACCATACAAAGATATACTTGGATAACATGTTAAAAAAATAGTATATGAATATTGGAAGAAAAATTCACGTGTTTCGCCAAATGCAAGGGATGTGATGCGAAGAAGAATAACACGAAATCAGTATCAAGAACATGAAAAACATTTCTTGGAAACTACTCAAATATATTTGTTCAACAAGTTCAAATAAGGGAATCATGAAATTCATGTGTCAATCAGTGCTTTTTTTCAACAAAAACCATGGTATGTAAAACATATCACCGTACGCAACACTTGTTGTTGTCATTATCATGTGGAATTATAGCTATATTAAGACACATTCCTTAATTTTGGTAGAACATTTTGGAAGGATTCACCTCCTCCTTCCACTATCTGTGATTTCATATCTCAAATTCTATGTGAAAGACAAAGCGATGATCTATTTTATGAAAATAAATGTGTTGGTGGTAAAAAATGCCATGATTGTGGAAACTTGACTAAATTTCAAAACAAATATCATATTTATATAAATGATCAATAATTTTCCAACATGAAAGTTAAATGGAAGATATATGAATATATCCATACATCAATTCAAGGTGCAAATAGTGCTAAAAGAATTGAATTACGAGAAGAAGAAATTTTTATGATAGACTTTTTGAGAAAGTTTGAGGCAGAAATTTATAAATACACCAAGCATTCCCATAGAGATCGATGGCAAGACTTGCAATTTAGAAAATCCCGTGAATTTTTTCCACCAGGGACCATTTTGTCAGTAATTGATTTGGCAGAAAACTACACATTTGTTCCACAAAAAGAAATTTAGGGTGAATACTATCATTCTAATGAAGTCTCCATGCTCGTACATATTCTATATAGACATGTTGAACAAAACGACGATCATATAGAAAGCACCAGTGAAAATCGACATGTTATTAAAGAATATCACTTTTATATCAGTGATGATCGTGCACATGATACATATTTTGTACAAAACTGTTTTGGAAATATTTATGATTCCTTGAAAAGTTGGGGAATAACATTCAATGAACATTGGATATGGTCAGATGGATGGATAGGTCAATTCAAATTTGCACGATGATTCTTTTGGTTGTGTTTTCTTCATAAGAAAACCTGCATTAAACATTTTTGGAATTTCTTCGAGACTGGTCATGGAAAAGGAGAACATGACGGTGCAGGGGCATGCATAAAACGAGCACTTTGAAGATATCAAATGAATCCCTCTGCAAGCCAACTTGTGGTTGCTAAAGAAGTTGTTCAATGGTGCATCACTGCTCTAAGCCATGAGACTAACCGATCAAGGGAAGCGCAAAGGTACATTCATTTTAATTTTTATTGGATATCTAATTTTAAACAGTGTACATTTACCACAATTTGATTATCTCTGATTGATTATCTTTGATTTTATTTTGATATCATATTTAAATTCTTCTTTGAATTTTCCATATAAAGGTTTTTTTGGCATATTGGGATCGAAGAGGTAGATAGAGAAATTGGAAATGACGTTGAAACAATAAAAGAGACTCGAAAATTGCATTCAATTAAAACAAAGTTGTCCACAAATGTGTTTGCATTGGATAAAAGAAAATATTCTTTTTTTTAATGTTTGCATAGACAACACAGAATCCAATGATGTTTGTGAAAACAAAATGTATGTAAAAGATTGGAAACATACAGAGCTAAATACAAAGGGAAAAATGTTTGTTGCAATGTTTGAAGAAATGCAATCAGAGGAGACTACAATATCATCCGATGGTGATCGAGTTTCTGATCTTGTTAGAGAAGGTAACATTTTAATTTCTTTCAAATGATAAAGATCTAGAAATAAATTTAAATACATATGTTTGTTAAGTTTGTTTTATTATGTAGGAGATGTTTTTTCTATAATTACACCTGCTCACAATGATGAAAATGTGAATTATTATTTGATATGTTGCACTGAGTGAAAAATGAAATTATTAGAAAACTATAATGATCACGGGTTTCCATATGAAAGAGAATCTATTATACTGAAAGGATATTTTTTCAGACAAACTAATCAATGTGGGGATTTTTTTTACTTTGAAGCGTATGAACCTAATGTCATAAGTTGTTAATATAGTCACTTGGTGTGTGCATCACGCATAAAGCTGATTGAGGTTCAATCAAATAAGAAAACAAAAATTAAGAAATGGAAAATGTCAAAATCCGACCATGAACATATCATTGAAGATGGAATTCCATTGGAATTTTTTTGATTGAATTGCCCAACAATTTATTCTCTTTGGATTATGTTTTAGAACTTCCAGAACTCGACTAAAAATTGAGCTGCCTTGTTATGTTATTTTTGAAAGTGTTTGCACATGTACAAATTGTTTTGGTACATGCACACTAGGATCAACTGAAAGTAGCTTTTCTATACATGCATTGATGAAAAATATTGCATATATATATATATATATATATATATATTATAGAATGCAATTAATTGTTCAAGTAGTTTTACTATGTGTGCATTGATGAAAAATGTTTCATGTACTGAATATATATGTTCTAGAATGCAATTAACTGAATTTCATCAATTTACCAATTTATAAATCAACAAGGCTACCTAGTTGAGTGCATTAATGACATTGACCCCAATTCAACAAACATATACCTACTTCTTATATTTCCAATCAAAATTAAAGTAATTTATATGGGAAAGAGGCAGAACATATAGCCCATAAACTACTTTTTAGAGGTCAATGAAGGTATAATCATGTGGGAAAATGTTTGGAACACTTGATTGTACTTGAAAGTAATCTTAAGATTGTTTTTGATCTCTACATACTCTTGTTTGAGTGAAAAAATTTCCAATGAAAATAACATAGCTTTTCAATCCAACTAACCATATCAATTGAGCTTTATTTGAAAAAAAAAGTAAAAAAAAAACCAAAAAGCCAAAAAAATAACATCCTTGGTTGTTATTTTTTATTGGAATAGCTAAATCATATTAAGGATTTTCTTCATTGAATTTTTTTTTGGATAGAGAATCCTTAACATGATTTAGCTATTCCAATAAAAAATGAAAACCACGAATTTTATTTTGCTGACATGTTTTGTTGGCATGTTAGCTTTTCTTTACTTTTTTTTCAAATAGATCTCAATTGATATGGTTAGTTGGATTGAAAATCTATGTTCTTCCCATTGGAAATTTTTTCACTCAAACAAGAGTATGTAAAGATCAAAATCAATCTTAAGATGCCAAATGTACTTCAACCACCCAAAACTTGAGTTTAAATTTTTTTTTTATTATATCAAAACATTACTTCACATGTCAGGCCAATTGTAGCTCAACTATGCAATAAAAACATTTACATTATATCACATTCCAAATGTAGATCAACCATACAAAACTTAATTTTAATTTAGCAAAAAATTATAGATCACAACATTACTTCACATGCCAATTTTACTTCAACCATCCAAAACTTGAGTTTTTAAAACTTTTTGATTATATCAAAACATTACTTCACATGTCATGCCAATTGTAGTTCAAATATCCAATAAAAACATTTAACATTATATCACATGCCAAATGTAGATCAACCATCCAAAACTTAACTTTTAATTTAACAAAAAATTATAGATCACAACATTACTTCACATACCAAATGTACTTCAACCATCCAAAACTTGATTTTTAAAATTTTTTTGATTATATCACAACATTACTTCACATACCATGCCAATTGTAGTTCAATTATCCAATAAAAACATTTAACATTATATGACATGCCAAATGTAGATCAACCAAACAAAACTTAACTTTTAATTTAACAAAAATAATAGATCACAATATTAATTCACATGCCAAATGTACTTCAACCATCCAAAACTTAAGTTTTACAAACAAAACAAATTATAACACAACATTACTTCACATACCAAATGTAGTTCAAAAGCAAAAAATTAATTTATAAATCACAACATTACTAGTAGTTCAACTATCCCAAACTTATGTTTTAAAAACCAAACAAATTATAACAACATTACTTCACATTCACATGCCAAAAGTACTTCAACCATCCAAAAATTAAATTTTAAAAACAAAACAAATTATATTAACACAACATAATATGTCCAAAAATTGTAGATCTCACAAGTATCAAGTATCAAGTTATATATATATATATATATATATATATATATATATATATATATATATATATGTATATATATATATATATATATATATATATATATATATGACTGCATCTAGATAATATATAAAAATGTAAATTTAAAACTAGAAATCTAAATCAAATCTAGAAATCATCCATCAAATACAAATGGATGTAGTGTCTTTCCCAGCAAAGTCTCAATCCACGAGCTATCTTGCGAAGCATGGGGAACCTGTATACAATTCACGTACAAACATTAAAATTTGATGTTTTAAAATTGAGTGAGAATATATAGAACTTCATGTAAAAAACAAAATATAAAAAAAAATCATGCAATACCTCATGAGTTTCCCTCTCCATTTGTTGCTCGTCAGCAACAACTTCCCCCATGGGAACACCTCCAACAGTAAACTATACAATATACATGTACGATTATATATATATATATATATATATATATATATATATATATATATATATATATATATATATAAATATATATATTAAAAATTTTCATATGAAAATGCATGTATATATAAACTTATTTTAAATAATATTTAAAAATAATAATTATACAACTTGTTCAAATGGTTGAAATGGTGTCGATGTTCCTATCTCCATTTCTAGAGTCCGTGGATTAAAGAAATCTTCTATAGAAACCTAAAATTCAAAAAATTTAAAAGTATAAAATAACTCAAGATCAAGATCTCAATTTATAATAAAACTTTTAAACTTCAGTTTATAAATTATAGCTTTTAAAAAAACATATATATTTAAAAGTGAAAAATTGAATAATTCTACAGGTGGATTTGGGACATCTCCTAAGAGAGGTTCCAAAATAAAATCTGCAAAAACCTAAAATTCAAAAAAATTAAAATAACTCAAGATATAGATATATCTCATTTTTTAATGGAACTTTTTGAGGTGGAATATATATAACTTAAAAACATAAATCTTAAAAGTGAAAGATTGTCCATAATTGTTGTGGATCTGGCACATCTCCTAAGGAAGTATAAGGTACATCTTCTAAGGAAGAATAAGGTACCGTCATCCCAAAAACATCGGATGGAATCGAAATCTGTTAAAACATTTTATTATTACATATGTACATGTACATGTGTGAACAATTATTTATTTTAAAATTTTCAATTTTAAAGAACACTAGCATTTGACAACATATCTTGATGGTGATACCCATCTTGATTGTTTGAACTAGAGGCTCTGAACATGATATTAACATTTTCGTCATTCATGAAGCGTGACAACTGCAAATGGTGTTTCAACATATAATGATACATTTTTGTTAGATTAATGTACATAAAAATAAATGTATACATATATGTATGTGTATTTATTACAAATTGTACATGTATGTGTTAAAATAATTGAACCCTAACCATTAACACATATCATTCCCGTACCCTCTTCCTCATGAAGAATTAGGCCTTGCCAACCATTGCAAAAATTCTTTGCATATATTTTGAGATATTCACCACTCATGTTGTCAATCTCTTCATCTGTACAATACACAAAATTGGTGTGTGCATTCTCACATCCTCTTTGTCGATTCATACAAACATTGACTCCACCCAATCTGCTATGAACCATTTCGATGATGGCATCCCTTACTTCTCAAATAATTTGAGAAGTGGCTTCCATCTCTGACCGCAAATTTTCGACCCGAAAAGATTGACTAACCAATGGTGGCTCAGGGCAAGGAAACTCAACATCACGCCTAGCGCCCCTACGGTCACACAATCAACCTTTCCCAGGACCAAAAAATTCAGACAAAAGGTTATTGTAATTGGGTTTCATTTCCAAAAATAATTTTGCATAAAATAATTTTGAAAAATAAAGTGGAACCTCGTCGTTCCATGGGAGTCTTCCATAAACCGCAAGATGTCTATCATTCAAATAGTGAGCTATATCAGGGTGCTTGAAATATTGCACCTTCAACATCTTTCTTTTTTACCCTTATTTAAAATTAAACATAGACTTTGCCATTGTTGTTGTCACTCTTTCTTTAACAGCCTCCCATTTATATGGTCCCACCACTGTTTCCTTTCTTTTTCTCATGACATCCACAAAAGTATCCGTGGTTGGCCCAAGATTTTCGTACACATCTATTAGTTTTCCAAACGAATGTGTAACTATTTTCAAGCTTTGTCGACTCTCAATAGGTAGAGTCAAAGACACGAGACCTCTCTACAATTTTGCATGAAGTTGTTGACACCTTTCTAAGGTTCATTGTTGCATGTTTATTTCCAATGGTATATCAGAAATGTCGGTCAGATATGTCGTGATGGGTGGACAACCTTCTTCTTGAATGAAGCGTCCTGCCCTTCATCTATTTCGACCAACATTTGGAGCATTTTCAGCCTCTGCATCAATATATAAAATTTTGTATATTAGAAAAAACACATGTAAACAAATTTGTAGAAATTGAATGAAAAAAAATATTCAAATTGATGGCAACCTCGATGTGGTTGGCTAGCATCTTCCCCACCCTCAAACTATTGAGAACCAGAATGACCCTGCTGAGAACCAACACCACCAGCTATTGATTGGCCTCCGAGGGAATAAATATCACCACCTTCACGCAACTTGCTAGCACTTATTGATGTCCCTCTAAGGGTATTTGAATGACCACCAACCTCTCGAGACGAGAGAGAAGATTCATAAACAAATACGAATTTATAATCAATTGAAAAATACATTCATACATATAAATACATGTAGATATTCATTGATTAGATTGCGTGAACCATACCATGATTGGGTGAACCATGGGCATGCTCCATGGATGGAATAGAGACCCTTCTCCTCTTATCTCCTAAAAAATAAAAATAAAAACTTATTAACAATTAATTTAACTCACAAAGTTGATAAAAAATCATTTCCATATGTACACACATGTATGGAGATTTAAGATTATATTTCAATACCATAAACATCCCTTGATCCTCGATCCCCCCCTCTCGTAGAGATATGGGATTCTGTTGATCTTCATCGTTCATCCTCCATGATATATATATCTACGATGGACATTTACAATTATTTTTTTAAATGACTAGAATTTAAAATAAATTCAAAATAAATTTCAGAAAATTAATGTAATTTACTGTACACAAATTATGTAAAACACAACTTTCAAAGCACTAATTGATGTGTGAAACCCAATTTAAGCAAAAAAATTATAAAAATGATAATTTCACCAAATTGCGCTTTACATGGTGGGAGAACACTTGGTATAAAATTGAAAAAAAGAACATTGTCATTAAAAAAGAAGTGAAACTCCATTTAAACAAAAATTTGTTGAAGTCCCCGCATTTTAATTTTATAAAAATGTGAAGTTCACAACTTGTTGCAAATGTGAATTTGACCAAGTTGCGCTTTACATGGTATGGTGGGATCACTCTTGGTATATGATTGAAAAAATCACATGGTCATTAAAAAATACACATTTACAAGTACACAACACACACATATCCAAGATATGTTACAATGTCCATCAATAAATTTTGAAGGAGAGCGCCTCAACACTAATTCATCTTTGAGAGATGAATCTTGAATTTTTGAAGAAGAGCGTCTCAAAACTAATTCATATTTGAGAGATGAATCTTGAATTATTGAAGAAGAGTGTCTCAAAACCAATTCATCTTTGAGAGATGAATCTTGCATTGGCATTGCCCCGTATAATTCTAATTCATCTATTAATTCATCTTTGATAGATGAATCCTGAATTGGCATTGCCCCACGTAGTAGATCAGCAGACATCTTATTCACATTTGTACAATGCCTTATACTAAAAAATTTAAATTGGCTAACAATATTGTTTTCTATTCCATGCGGCTCTTTTAGCCTCTCCTTCTTAACTTGGTACATGCCATTCATCAGGTTGCACATAAGTTTAGAATTGGTGAAAACTACAATTCCATTTGTTCCATACTCCATATTTGTTCCCAGGCCTTCTATGAATCCAATATAATATGCCTCGTTGTTTGTTGTTCTTCCCGATATATCCATTTTCCTTTGGACGACTTTTCTAGTCACAATATTGGAAAGCACATATTTAGTCACTTCTTTACCTGGATTTGGATAGAAAGAAACTTCTATGCATAATTTCCATTTTTCAAACATATTTAATGGTTTTCTTATCCCTGAAAAAAAAAAAAAAATTTAAATAAATAAAAAAAATTAAAAAAAAAAATAAAAAATTCAAGAAAAATATATTTTAAATTGACATTTATTGCAAATGCATGGGAGAAATGACACATGATCATGAGATAAATGAAATTTTCATGGTTTATCTTAAATCTTGACTTAAAAATTTTATGGTAGAATTCACATCTAGAATTATTGGGAGGAAGCCTTCAATTTGTGGGAGAATAAATTTTCCTTAAAGTTTGCCTAAAATTTTATGGGAGAAGGGAGAAATGACACATGTAAAAGGTTTTCCTTAGAGTCGTAGTGGTTTATGGATATGAGAATAAATCATTTCTATTTAGATCTAATACATAGATTGACTGTAGGGGCATTTACTGGATATTCCACCTTTGAGAAAAGATGAGATCTAGAGGCTACCTGGCCCTTTACAGACTCTTCCTTTAGAACTTGTAGAAGTTAACGCTCAATAGATAGACGAAAATCCTATGGAAGTTCAAAATTATATGAGAGTTCAACCACTTTAGGTTCAATTTTTAGGCCTTAAAGCTTGAGAGAAATAACATTTACATGCTTTGCAAAATTATTTTATGCACTTATAAAAAACAATTAAAAATCTATTTGAAACAATTAAACTATATAAGGTTGAAACATATGTTATGTCAAATCATTTTTGGTTTCAATGGGAAACTTTTATGTCTAATTTGTTTTTCTCGAAATGTGATACACCCCATTAAAATGAGAGATATATAAAAATGATTCCTATGGTGTAATAAAATAGTTATAGTTTCAAGTAGTTTAACAATATAGATGCATAAATTCAATGAGCATAAAATTTTTGAGATATAAAAGTCCTAATTGGAAGAGTTTTCTTTGAACAAATATCAATGGATCACTATGGATATATATATACTTCATTAAAAGGGATTTTTCTAGAAGGATGCCCACTAAGTTGGAAACTATGGATAGTTTTGAGATATATATGTCCAAAATGGATTCAATGAGAATAGTTTCGAGATATATAAGTCCAAAATGGAATAGTTATTGGTGAACAAATATTAGTGGATCACTATGGATATATCTACTTCATTTAAAGGGATTTTTCTAGAAGGATGGACTAAGTTGGAAAGAAGGAAAAATATCACAATTATATGTTAATGCATGTGTTTTACATTGAATATAAAAGGCTTTTTCTCTCTCTCATTGTTTGAGACCATGGATATGAAAATGAAAAACTTTTATTTAGATCTATTCCAGAGATTGACTGTAAGGGAATTTACTGGATATGTCACATTTGAGAAAAGATGAGATCCAGAGGCTACCTAGCCCTTTGCAGACTCTACCTTTAGAACTTGTAGAAGTTAACACTCAATCGACAGACTAAAATCCTATGGAAGTTCAAAATCCTATGAGAGTTAAGCCACTTTAGGCTCAACTTTTAGGCCTTAAATCTTGAGAGAAATGGAATTTATATGGTTTGCAAAATTATTTTATGAACTTACAAAAAAAATTCTTTGAAGTTAATGGGAGGAATCCAACATAATATGTATTCTTTAAAAACTTTTCCTAATAATTTATGGGAGAAATGACACATGTCAAAATAGATCCATTTACTACCTGACTATAGGGGAATTCACTGGATATGTCACCTTTGAGAAAATATGAGATCTAGAGACTACCTGGCCCTTTACAAACTCTGCCTTTAGAACTTGTAGAAGTTAACACCCAACCGACAAATTAAAATCCTATGGAAGTTCAAAATTCTATGAGAGCAAGGAAAATTTTAGGGTTGGAAATTTATTTTAAAGTTTAGAAACTAATAATTTTGTATGGTCTCTATTTAAAAATTTGGCAAATTTTAAGGTAAAATTAATTTATATTATTTAGGCTAATAATTTTTAGAAAAAAATGGAAGCTAACAATATTTTTTTTGGAAAAGAGATGGAAAATAAGGTTAATCAGATATAGATTCCATTCCATTTATGTTATTGAAATATATGGGTTTTGTTTTGTTCTTTTAAAAGAATAAAAATAAGAGGTTAATAAAATTGATATGAAATACGTAAATAGAGTGAAGTAAACAAAGAAATTATATTAATAGCATCGAAATCATCTGAACATTCCAATAACACATCTGTCAAATTGGTGAACTTTCCTGGCACATAAACAATAAACAATAAAAAAAATGGATAAACATAATTATGTTTTATGTTTGCAGGAAAAAAAAAAAAAAAGTACAGGAACATTGAGAACTTATTGGGGAAAAGGGACAAAATGTAGAGAAACAATTAAAAAAAATCAATACACAAAATTATATTTGCATTCAGAAATTTAGGGAAGTGAAAACCTAATAAAAATGAATACACAGAATTATATTTGCATTCAAAAATTTAGGGAAGTGAAAACCTAGGTATATAAGAAATGTCAAACTAAAATATTTGATTTCAAAAAATTTACTTAATATATGCTACACAATTCAAAAGTATAGTTGTAACGTCTCTTCCTTATACCCATGAAATTTATTTTTTCTTATTCCACTTTCGAACTTCGTCACATAGAACCTAGTGTGGAGTAGAGCTACTAATCCTTTTATTACTCTTGGGGTGTAGTTTGCTGCTGTTTTCCACTAGTGATTGTGGCTGATGGTATTTTCCCTTACTCTTCACCATATCTATTAATTTTTACATATATATTTTACTACTTCTATAGTAGGGTTGCCTTTACTTCCATATTTATCTATTTAGGCATATGGTAATTTATACCTATGCTCTAACACATTTATATGGTTCTTACATGACAACTTTATCACAATATTTTGCACACCATTATAGATTTATTAACTCTAAGGTTCGATTCACATAGCATTACATAGCATTCGATGGGTTTGGTTTTTGTCTTGATGTAATCCCATTCCTTATCACCTCACCATAGAATTTCGAACCCTTCACGGTCAATCATATGTTAAGGATACGAATTAATTGTGAGTGTGAATCTCTCGTCATTTTATGCTTTACGTATATCTTTCTGAGGCTAAGTACTGTGGAGATAAGCGTATGAATTTTTCATTTCATTCAATGCGTATCGCTGACATGGTTGCTAACGTGTATGGCCACGTTACCGATGCGATCCTCCCCATCGCACTCTTCATGACAGCTTGTTGAATTTTCAGTTCAATTGTTCCGCATACGTCCATGCTGGAGGTTGTATGTATTTATATATATATATATATAGTCTTGGTAAGATGCCACATAATATGCCATGCCTGCATACGTCTTAATACACCTGACATATAAAAATCCGATGGTACATTTGTGTGGTTCTCGTAGATATACATTTACGTTTGGATTTAATGTGTATTAACTTCCAATTCCCCAACTCGATCCGTGGCTTCACCATGGATTCAACACCATGTGGACGGTGAAGATTCATCCTGATCGTTAGGGTTTCATCGATCTTGGCGTGGACATTGGTATAAATTCTTTGTGTTATTTGCTGAGTCGGTTCTTTTCCCTTTACACTTGCTCGAATTTCCTCTCGATGGCGAAACTCTGCGCCTTGGAGAATTGAGCGTAGCTACATCCCGCCTTCAGCGTATCCATGTACTTCGTATGATAACTCAGGTATGATAATTCCAGTGCAACTCTAATTCTTCTTGTGAAACTCTCGATCTGTGCTTACAGTTTAATATGGATTTCTCTTTCCTTACAGATTCACTCAGTGACTCGAGCGAGAGCTGAGGTTTTTGACTACGATGAATTCTTTCCCATCGTTTTTCTTTCAGTTGCTTTAGTTAGTTTAATTTATAGTAGAGAAATCGTTTCTCTATTCGAGTGTTTCAATTTGTTTGTGTTAAGTCCACATTTCTTATGCTTCCTTGTTTGTCTTATTAATATCGAAACTGGGAACTAATACTCTTATTATTTTTTATGGAAGTTTACCCTCTCCTCTACGTCCTTCGAGGGTTTTCTCCGAGGTCATTCGTATGGCGATATATGGCTTCTAATCTTCTCGGAATTCTTCTTCGATCCTTCCCCGGCCTATGTAAGTATCAAATTCAATTATTCGTTCACAGAAGCCGTGGCTTTGTTATTCCATATTGAACGCCTACCCTCCAAATTTGTGTTTATTGATGTCCTGCTCCTATTCATACGACAGGTCGTTGAAGGAACGAGGTTCTCCCTCACCAGGTAGCTATTTATTCTGTAGTTATCATTTCATTCTTGATTGCGTTCTTCTTGATAACTTCCTGAATCGTATTCTTATTGTTGATTTTTCTCTTACAGGTATTTCCGAATACTGCCTTCCTTTCCCTTGAACCATGAAAGGCGCATTAATGTTAACGCTCTTGTCGTTTTCAGGTCGGTATTCACCGAATGCTGGTTGGAAGAAGCCAGTTCTCACTACGTTGTTCCATCAAAATTTATTCCGAGAGTTTAACATTTTTGTTGAGGAAATTGTATAACTATGACTATTAATAAATTTTAGTTCAGGCGCTGAATCTTCCTTTATCTCAATTTCTGGAACATTATGGTCACACTATATTGTCCTAATTTCATAGTGGACTGTAACGTTTGAATTCTATTTATATATCTCTGTACAGGAATTGTCTGATTCTTGTCTTCTAGTAATAAGGACAACTCAATGATATGTATTCCGTCTCAACTGTGTTTTTGTTTATTGTTCACATGATAGCAAATTTGACTATAAGTCTTATTATGTCAACATTTATCAAGTTGAAATCTCTCAGTAAAGAATAATTTCCCATTGGCAGTAAAAGTGGGTTCTATGACTCCAACAGTGAACTCACTTCGTTTTTCTTATCTTGGGTTCCATTGTAATAGTTACTTACAACATTTCCTGCAATTACATATATTCAAATTTTTTCGTATTTATTTGCCATAATACTTTCAAGCTATGCATTTTTTAGACTACAGTTATAACCATAGTAACACTTTGATGAATAGTTTAACTGTTCTATTTCACAGTGAAATTTAGTTGCATGCATTATGTAGAAATTCACATCTTATTCTAACTCTAGAGTAATCATTCTAATTGGACCATTCCGGTACAAGGAATGTTAGTCACCCAGTAGATAGGTATATGTTTCTCATACTACAACTAGTTACAAATTTGCCAATAACAGTTAGCTAGATCTCTTCAGTTTTTTTTTTTTTTTTTGAATTGTATAAAGCATTAAAATCTATGCTCTTTCAAATCTGTCCCTTACTATAGTAAGCAGCTTATAGATAATTCTCAAATGACATATGTTTACTTGTTTAGCAACATCTCCTGTCATGTTTCTTGAATACCTACATATTGATGTGTTAATATATATATATATATATATAGGAGAGACATTTGCATTTATAGTATCAACTCTACACTCCTGCATTCATTCCATATTATAGAAGAAATTTCTACAGCTAAACATGCACTGCTATTTTGTAGTTCCACATGTCGGTAATTTTCTTTGCAATTCCGACAGATGTGTATAGATCTGCCCTATATGTAATTAATTTCTCCTACTCACAGTATTCTGAGTTTTACAACTATTCACTGAATTAATCCTATTTACACATAAACAGATTAAAGTTACATAAACACCCTTTACGAGATAACAAAATCTCCAGGTTTAAACCAGAACTGGTTTAGAGTTTCTGGTAGATTTGTCCTTATTTTTATGGTTCCTAAAACTATACAGAACTAAAAGAGTTTAATTACTCTACTATTCTATAAATGTATGGAACACCAGCACAAAATAAACCATTTAACAAGTGTGCAACTATAATCATCAACTTGTACACCTAATAACAATTAGTTTTAATCATCCATAATACTGTGAACATACCACTTGGGAAATTGACCAATCCTCCCAACCATAGAATTCCTCTATCTTCAGAACTCACCCCAGAGCTGAGACCACCTCCAGAACAGACCAACCTCTAATCTGTTTAGGAGTAGCTTATTTAAGCTATTGTTCCCCAAAGCCTGTTTCTAATTCTGCGTCCATAATATCAGGATGCTTTTCTTCCTGTTTGCCTAGGCTTCCCATTTTAGGGATATTTTTAAAGTTGCTTTATGCTTTTCCCAGCTTTTTACCTCTTCCCAACTACTCTCCACATCATTGGGGAAACTAGATTTTCCTCAAAATCTAATTTAGAAATTCTTTCAAGGATTTTTGAAAGATTGTGGGGAAAGTATTTTCCTTTATCCATCCTCATGGATTTAGCAAGTGATCTCATAATTCTCATTTTGGTCAATTTGCACAAAATTGTTTTATTTATTTTCTCAAATTAAATATTTAATTACATCCACAATATGCTTGTCCTTTGGGGTCCACTCCCCTTAGGATTAAAGTTAAAATGTCTAGTTTTGAAATTCAAACACATAAACTAGGGGTGTTATATATTCCCCCTCTGAAAGAAAACACCATCCTCGGTGTTGTTATTTAACTACTAGAGTTCATTTTTCAAACAAGAATGGATATCTTTCCATCATTTCAGCTTCTCTTTCCCAGGTAGCTTCTTCAGCAGTAAAGTGCTTCCACTGCACCTTTACTCTTGCTACCGTCTGATTCCTCAATTCAATTTCTTCTCGCTCCAATATTTGAAGCGGTTCTAGAAGGAACTCCCCTTCTAGTTCCACCTGTATCACATTCCAATCAATAATGTGAGAAGCATCATGTATATATATTTTTAATAACGAAACAGGAAACACATCATGCACTCTAACATAGGGTGGTAAGGCCAGCGTGTAAGCCACTGGTCCCACCCTTTCTAATATTTCAAAAGGCCCACAATATCTAGGGGCTAGTTTTGCACAACTTCGAGCATAAAGTGTGCTCTTTTTGGGTTTAATACGCAGGTACACATGCTCCCCCACTTTGAATTCTCGATGTGTCCTTTTCTTATCAGCATAGTTTTTCTGGCGATCTTGTGCTATCTTGATATTTATTTGTATTTGTTTAACAATTATTTCCATCTCTTGTAATGCATATGGTCCCAACATTAGTTTATCCTCTGGCTGGCTCCAGCTCAAAGGGGTACGACACTTCCTCCCATAGAGTGCCTCAAACAGACTCATTTTAGTGGAGGATTGATAGCTGTTATTATAGGAAAATTCAGCTAAATGCAAGTAGTCTTCCCACTTTGAGGGTCGATCCATCACATACATTCTCAGCATATCCTCCAAAATTTGGTTAGTTTTCTCTGTCTGACCGTCAGTCTGAGGGTGATAGGCAGTACTAAAATTCAGCTAAGTACCCATACCTCCAATTAGACCTTTCCAAAAAGCTGTTGTGAACTTAGCATCTCTTTCTGAAACAATTACCTTTGGGACCTCATGGAGCCTTACTACCTCCTTCAGGAATACATTCGCTACTTGGGCTGCCCCGAAAGTAGATTTCACCAGTATGAAGTGTGCAGCTTTTGTTAAAGTGTCTACTACCACCATCACTGAATCATGTTGGTATTTGGTTTTGGGTAATCCTGTTATGAAATCCATGGAAACTGTGTCCCATTTTCATTCTAAAGGGTTTAAAAGACCAGCAGGATGCTGATGCTCAACTTTAACTAGTTGACATTCCATGCATCTAGCTAAGTATTCTGCTACATCTCTTTTCATTCCTGGCCAGAACAACTTCTTTTTCAAAGCTGTTAACATTTTCTGATATCCAGGATGCCCTGCATACGGCTGTTTGTGATATTCATCTAGAATCTCTCTTTTCAAAGACACCACATTGGGGATATATAATCTGTTTTTGTAGCAGATCAACCCTTTTTGGTTTTGAGTGAAATCAGTCATCTCCTTCTTTAGTAGTTTCACCTGTAGTGTTTCATAATTTGGATCCTGGTTTGTTGCCTTTTTCACTAACTCTTTGTTGACGGGAAAATATGTCCGGCCAACAGTAGGGGATCTCCCCAGTAGAAAGTCCCAATCAGACTTTGAACCGTTTGGAATAGGGATCCCATCCGGGGTGTGGGTCCGGCTACTGCTTAAATGACTTTCTCCTCGGTCTTGAAGAACCTACTTGAATCTGCAAACATAGACTTTATTCACATGATATAGAATACATGACTGATGTATCAAAATGATATATAACACTGTGCATAGCAAGGTAATGAACAAACATGCATATGCCCAGGAAATGTCGTTAGCAACACATCTATGGGGTAATGCATGCAAGATAATCTGACCACCAAAGAAACAGTTCTTTGTGGCAAGAATATCCCTTAACTTTCCGAAAGATGCAATGAAATGCTAATAAAATAGTTCATTAACATTCATTGTGAGAACAAATGGCAAAATTTGAGCATCATCAAACACAATCACAGATAGCTATGGAGCATGAATGATACTATTAAAAAAAACACAGCTTCATTAATCATACGATATTCTGAAACCATACGCAGAATACACACAGTATTGTCACAAATAAACACATCATCCAACAAAGGGGTTTTAACAAGTTTCTGTATTACATATGAGCAAGAGTATGACTCTTCAATTACAATGCAATATTGCTCTTCAGTCCACCAAAGAGGAGCCTCTAACTCTGTGCCCCGCAGGGGTATTTATAGATTCAAGAAACGCCCTTTAGGCTTTCCGACGCTTCGACTTCCCGACGGTTCAGCTTCCCTGCGACCTTGGCTGAACATGCGACCTGCGACTTGCGGAGTTATTGCGACCTGCGACTCAGGTGCCGGTGCGACCTGCGACCTGGGCGTATGCGCGACCTGCGACCTGGGGACGGTCGCGACCTGCGACTGAAAAAACTTAGCTATGGAGGTGGCCGAGTGATTGAGAGGTATGGAGCGTCAATTTTCTTCCCCTTGAGGAAATCTCGCCAGGTCTGGTAATCTGCTGCTATAGGGGAGACTAGAGGGGTTTCCTCTTTTAATCGGTGCATACATTCCAGGGCATTTGGTATCAGAGTTTCCTTCTTCTGGGAGATCTGGATTGAGAGGGAGGCAAGCTTGGTATAGATTTGTACTGGAGTGACAAGCAACCGATTTAGGTTCTCTTGTGATGCCTCAAATTCTGGTGCGGCAGCAGCTTGTCTCACGGGTTGCAGAAACGACTGAATTTCCTGATCTACTTGCTCCCAGTCTTTAGTTTCGTCCAGTGCCCTCAACGACGGAATGTGATGAAGAGCGTTCATGGAGTCTATACCACTGATCAGGTGATTATATGCAGACACTACTTTGTCCAAATCTTTGGCCAGCTTGTCTTTGGACTGCATCTTCATCCGGATTTGTACTTTGGCGTCTTGTGTGTGACCCCAATCCTTCCTAGGCACATTTTCGGGAGCTTGATGGTATTGCGCTGTCCAGTTTATCATTCTCTCCAAAGCTACCGAGGCCTCCTTGAGCTGCTCATGCTTCTCTTTGGTTTCCGCTCGTGCCTCTGCCAATGGGGCCACTGTTTGTTTTAGGGTGAGCATTTCTCTATATACTTGCCTCATGGTCATTTCCAATACATCACATTCTTTCATGACTTCCTGTGGGACTTCATTGACTTGGGAAGGCTTACTTTGGAGCTGTCGCACTTCACTCTCCAGTACTGATTTCTCCTGTTCCGCTGCTTTTAGCCTGTTTTGTAGGGAAATAATCTCCCTGCTCATTCTAGTGACATTTTCCTCCGTGGCCGCGGCAAAAGCGGTACCTGCTGATGCTATCATTACAGGGTTAGTCCTTGTATCCAAGACTATGTCCTTTTCAGTGGCGACCGTAGATATGGCGGGATGGCTTTGCGCCAAGGATTTTCTTTTCTCTTGCCGTATTTTGAAGGAGAATTGATCAAATGTCAATCTAGTCAGGTCGAAGACCTCTTCTTCTTGTTCTCCGGGAAAATCGTCACTAGAGAGGATACTTCTCGTGCCACTCGGAGGAATCTCCAGGGGAGATATGTCGATGTCCTCTATTATTTCATCCTCTTCATCCCGTCTTTGTTCTTTTCCTTCCTTCTGTTGCCGGCGCTCGTCTTCCGCCTTGTCATGTTCCTCCTTCTTTCTGCGCTCTATCTCTACCTCTGCTTCTCTTTCAGCTTTTCTTTTTCGTTCTGCTGCGGCAGCTTGGTCTACCTTCTTTTGACGTTCAACTTTTTCAAGTTCTTCCTTAAGTGCTTGTTCTGCCGCCGCCTGTGCTTCCTTTTCCTGTCTTTCTTTTTCCTCAGCCTGTTTCCTTTTCCGCTCTGTCTTTGCATCTTTTCTACGTTTCTCTTCATCCTCCTTCATTTTCTTTTCCTCTTCCTTCTTGGCCTGGGCCTCTGCTCCTCTTAGCTGATCTGAGGTGTCAGGTCCTGTACTAGTCTAGATTTTCTTATCCCGAGAGGAAGAAGAGCCTCCCAGTTTATGGCTCCTGTCTTCTAAATTTTGGTGATCCTCTTCTTCTCGGTCAGAGTCAATCCCCGGAGCTAGTTGCCTGTCTGCGTTGTACCAGTTTCTTTTCTCGTCCTCTGCCGGGCGTTCCACATGTCGATAGCTCCATTTAAATTTTGCCCTCTTACAGTGCTCAGGAACTATCTTGACTGGGTCATATGTTCGGTGCTCCAGATTTCTAAAGTGATAAACTTTTATCCCTTCCCCTTCAGCCCCTACTTCTCTGAATTATTTGACTGTATAAGCACCTATGGTGAAGGGTAGAGTGGGCCAAGGTTTCTTCTTTCCTTTGGAAAGGACACTGGAGAAACCCGAGGTCATCTGGAAACATACCTCCTGCATAAGCACCTTATCGGTAATAAACCTAGGCAGAGCATGTGGTGCTTTGAATGTGCCAAATACTCGGATGATTGTATATTCAGCGAATGGAAACCAGTGCACCACCTGACCTAGTGTCTCCATCGCTCGCCAAGACATGCAGGGGGTGTCTTGACCAAATAGCTTCCGGTAAAGGGCGGGAATGAATATCTGAGAGATTTGCTCAATATCTGACTTGTACCTGGATTCCCAGAATACCTTGGTCTGCAAATGGATTGCTTGGGTCTATGCGGAGTCGTAGTTATGTGGCCATCCCTCAAAATGCAGCCGGGCACAGAAAGCATCTAGTAGATACGAAGCCATATAGAACTCTGACGGTGTTCCTTCATCTGGGGCTAAAGCCGAAGCCAAATTTGTTTGCATTGTGCCCATTAACATACCGGCCGAGTTGAAACGAGTGCCGTGCACCGTTACATACTCCATTATAGTTGCCCATGCGCCGTTGAAGGTGGTGGCATCCGGATGTCCATACAATCTGCAAAGCATGGCGGCCACTAATTTATACACTTTCCTCAGACCGGCCACCGAGTACTCCTGGTCTTTCTTGACCTTAAATTTGTCCAGCGCCCCCCACCATTTCTTGATTATATCAACCATAGGTACTTCATGGGCAGAAGCCCATCTCGGGGTAAAGTTTTCCTCTGGTTGGGGCAGCGAGTAGTAGACCTGGGCGTCTGAGCCCTCCAATGTTGCGAAAGCTTTACCTTCGCTGTCTCAGATTACGAACCTCTTGGGATCCGTTTTCTGAATGATCCAGTCTAATATTTCTGGGCACGGGAAAATGGCTGGATGTGCCCCTGCTAGATGTAATTTGGATCTCTTGACCTTTAGGTATACTGCCCGGTCCGGGAGATCTTCTGGAAACTCATCTTCTGGTATAGCGAACTCGTGGTATACTTCATACCATCTCAGGCTGTCCCCTTTTGCGAAGGTGCAAAAGGTATCTCTGTATATTGGTGGAGGAGATGTTTGCGCGCCTGTTTCTGATTCTTCTTCCACCACCTGCTTGCCTTTATTTCGGGACACTGGGGGTGCCATGTCGCTAGAGTCAGAGAGGACCGGTATCGTGTCTGTTCCAAATTCACCTGTTGCATTCAGGAAAGAATCCCAGGATGAGAAGGACATGATGACAATGAGCTAAATACAGTCTATACATGTAGAATTCAATTAACTGTTCTCTTGGGGTCGCAGGGTCACTGATTTAAAAGAAGGACTCATATGCGACCTTGCGACCTCGCGACCAGGTCGCAGGGTCGCTAACTTTTAAAATAGCAGATTACGCGACTTTGCGACCTTGCGACTAGGTCGATGGGTCGCAGGTCGCACAAGAGCCTGCCGGGGTTTTCGAACGCGCGCGGCTTGGGGTTGATTTCTTTCCTAACGGGTAGCATACAAGGCTGGAAGGGGTCTAGGCTGAGGATAGGACGAAGCCATGAGGGGCTGGACAAGAAAATGTGACCTTGGGGTTTATGGGGATAACAGGAGAACAAAAAATCATAAAAAATCACCAGAAAAACCCCACAGAATCTCCAGCAGGTATTTAAGACAATGGGGAGGCCAGATTCGGGCAAGAAATGCTGATGAAGGAAACACAGAGAGGAAATAGCAACTTAACCGGGAGAAAACGCGCCAGCCGACCTGTCAGAGCACTTTCTAAATTTTCGCTGCAAGTGACAAATGCGACCTAGCGACCTGCCTTTTTAAAAAAGGGTCGCACGTGCGAGCACTTAATGAGGTCGCAAATTGGTAGAGTGCGACCTTGTGACCTGGCGACCCTAAGGTCGCTGGGTCGCAAGGTCACTGAGTCGCAAATTTATTCAATTACTTCTTCTTGCGACCTAGCGACCTTAAGGTCGCGGGGTCGCACAGGTTGCATGAGTCGCAAATGCTTTAATTCCGAACCATGCGACCTGGCGACCTGGCGACCTTAAGGTTGCGGGGTCGCACAGGTCGCATGGGTCGCAACTCCTGTAATTCCGAACCATGCGACCTTGCGACCTGGCGACCTTAGGGTCGCGGGGTCGCATAGGTTGCAGGGGTCGCAATTGTTTTTAAAGTATGGTTTCGCGACTTAGAGACTTACCCTTCAAAATTTCACTTAGTATTTTTCCTTTTATTTTCAAAGGGGCTCCAAAAATTTTGAAGTGAGTGCTATTATTTCTTGTATTTTTGGAGGGTGTTGTAGGGGCTACAACAAATGGCGATTCACTGGATGAATTCAGAGTCTCTGTCGATGAATGGTCGATGAGGGAGGAGGGAGGGGTCTAATAATAGCTTGTTCTTTTACCTCAGAGTTTACACCTTCCTTCCTTTGCCACCTCGCATAGTTGCCTGGCCTTTTGGCTTATTGGGTGCAGATCAACCGAATTTTAATTCCTCGCGCTCCAGGACCGGGAGGGTCGGGGAAACCTTGGACAACTTGCAGGGTTCGGTACAATTATTTCGTCATCATGGTGTTGCTCCGCTGCCAGCGAACCTCTCAGCTCTGGCGGAGTCACTGCCTAAGGAGTCATGCACGTTGCTCCGCTGCCAGCGAGCCTGGTCAGTACCCCGGTGGAGTCCTTACATCACCTCTCTGCGCAGGAAGCCTTTCTCAATCCTTTACCCTTTATTTGTGTGCGATTGCACTTATTCGAGAATGTGCCTGTAGCACTTATTTAGATGGGCATATTTTGCCTGGGCGGATGAGGGATCCCGACTTATTTTTCTTGCAGAGAGGTTGCTCCTGGTCTTATATGAGGACTTGGGTTTTTCCCGGATGACCTGAAATTCTCTGGAGTTAGCCCTGTTCCCTCACGATCCGGTTGCTGCTATGTAAGACTTTTTCTGCCTGCACCTTTCAGAGCCGCTAGGTGGTTCCTTATGCTTGAAGACTCCAGTAAGGCCGTGCACTATCCCTTGGTGCACATCACAAGAGATTTTTGACTGCCTCGTGTTTTGCGGGAAAGGCCTTTCATCAGCATAGAACCTATCAAGGAGTGAGCCAGTTGCGGGCAGTTTAGACAAGGTCTTCCTTATAGATTTAGAGAAAGATTTTTTTTTATTTATTATTATTATTGTTTATTTTTTTTTTATGACATTGAAAAGAAGAACAAAAACACGACTTTTATAATACATGGGCAGAAATAGCCCTTTGAGGGCTACTCAGGTAAAATAGTGTTTGAGGTCATGCCTGTTTACTGGGAGGACCTCGAATTTTCCTTCCAGAGTTTGCAATCGGAATGTATGGGGACCTACCTTTTCTTTAACCTGCAAGGGACCTATCCATAGTGCTTGAAATTTGGCATGTTTCCCTTTTTCTTCCTGAGCTTTATCCCACTTTAGGACAAGATCTCCTACTTCAAATTTTTTATCTCCTGCAGACCTTTTATCAAACCATTTCTTGATTTAACTCTGGTGGATGGCGAATTTTTCCCGGGTTTTCTGCCTTTCCTCTTCTAATTTCAGCAGGGTGTCAATGCGGGTTTGCAAGGCGGGGCAAGGGGTACCATGACACTCTTGAGATAACTGCAGAGCGGGAAGAGATAAATTGGGCGGGAGGACAACTTCTTTCCCATACACGAGAAAATATGGTGAGGTGCCTATTGAGGACTTAGGGGTGACGCGATCAGCCCAGAGTGCATTTTGGAGGGCATTGTGCCAGTTCCGTTGGTGAGACAGAAGGGTCTTTTTAATGATGCGAATCAGATTTTTATTTGTTGATTCCGCTAGACCATTTCCTTGGGGATAGTACTTTGCAGAGTGTTTAAGAACAATGCCATTTTCCAAAGAAAAATCATATAATTTAAAAGATGAAAAATACGTTGCATTATCAAAAACCAAGGAAGTTGGAACGCCAAACCTGGTAATGATGGAATGAGTGACAAATTGCATTACCTCCTGATCGTTGATTTGGCGTAACGGTACTGCCTCAACCCACCTGGTGAAATAATCAGTAGCCATTAGGATGTACCGGTGTTGCTTAGAAGAGTGGGGTAAGATCTCACCAATGATGTCCAGACCCCATTGTTGGAATGGTTCTTCTACTGCTACTGACAACAAAGGGGCGGCGGGATGCACTTCTCGGTTTGCGAATTTCTGACATTGAATGCATTTCCGAACATATGCGTGGGCATCTCTGAAAAGGGTTGGCCAATAATAACCTGCTTGCATTATTTTATGGGCAGTGGTATCCCCGGAAAAATGACCTCCTGCTGGACCGTCGTGCAGCTCGGTTAAGATTTTCTAAGCTTCATCCTGTTCTAGGCAGCGTAACATGACCCCATCGGAATGTTTCTTAAAAAGCTTTCCTTGGATTATCTGGTAAGACACAGCTTTGAGTCTGATTGCACGTTTCTGCCGGGCATTTAGAGCTGGGTCCAACACACCATGTGCCAAATATCCTAAAATATCCGAGTACCAAGAAGGGTTCCTTATCTGAGGCACGACGTCAGTTTGGTACATGTCAATTTCTTGCTCCCAATTATCCTCTTCAATTTGGTGGGAACTTGCGGCCTCTGCAGCCATTTGGCATAGACCTTGCCCTTTAACTGTGCGTGCTGGTTTAAACTCTAAGTCATACTCTTGCATACACGCAACCCAGTTCCCTCGTCTCTTACCCAACTCCTGCTGCATGAACAATGAGCGAACAGCTGGGTGGGGAACGTAAACCGTGACATGGTTTTTTAAGATGTACAGTCTGAAATGTTTGACCGCTTTATATACCGCAAAGGCCTGTTTTTCGATTTTAGGATAATTTAATTCCGCTCCCTGCAAACCAGTGCTCATGAATGAAATGGGGCGCTCGTCATTATTTCTGTCCTTTTGTGTGAGTACAGCTGCTAGGGACGAATCCGAAGCGAAAGTATACAAGCTAAAATCTCTGCCGAAATCCAGGCTCTGGAGGGAAGGTGCTTCGGCTATAGCTTTCTTGATCTGGTCGAAAGCTTCCTTTTCGGGCTGATTCCATTTGAAGGTAGCATTTTTCTTAATCATTCCCTGTAGTGGCTTAACTATCTAGGCGAAATCTGATATAAAATTACGAACAAAATTGATCTTACCCAAAAAGGACTACATTGCTTTCTTACTACTGGGGGGAGGAATCTGAGCAATGGCTTTCGCACGTTCCGGATCAACGACAATGCCTTGCTTAGTTATGATATGACCCAGCAGATTTCCTTCTGCTACGGCAAAAATGCTCTTCTTTGGGTTAAGCGAGATACCGTATTTTCTGCACCTCTCGAAGATCTGTCTGAGGTGACGCAAATGATCTCCACGATGTTTAGAAAACACAATAACGTCATCCAAGTAGACCACCACACTCTGGACTATCAGACCCCTGAATGCTATGTCCATAGCTCTTTGGAAATTCGCTCTTGCATTGATCAATCCAAAGGGCATACGTCTGAATGCGAATGTTCCCCACTTGATCCGGAAGGTAGTCTTTAACCTATCTGGTTCAGCCACCAGTACCTGATTGTAGCCAGGGAATCCGTCCAATAAAGAGAACATTTCTGACCCGGACACTACTTGTAATATTTGCTCCATAGGGGGCACCGGGTAATTATCTTTACTCGAGGCCCGGTTTAAGTTTCGGAAATCCACACATAAGCGGATTTCACCTGACTTCTTCCGTACTGGAACCAAATTGGACACCCATGTGGAATGGCAAACTTTAAAGATAATGCGTGCATCTAAAAGTTTTTTGAGTTCCTTCAAAATCAATGGTTCCATCGTAGGGTGTACTTTCCTGAGCTTTTGTTGGAAAGGTTTTATATTTTCTTTGATGGGTATCACATGTTGTATGATTCGAGTATCGTATGTGCGCAAGTCTTCATACGTCCAAGCGAACATGTCACGATATTTGCGAAATAGCTGAGTGAAATCCTGAGCCTCTTGGGGGGTGCAGTTCTTCCCAAGGTTGACGAATTTAGGATTATCCTCTGATCCCAAGTTCACTTGTCGATGGGCTAAGATAGAGCTCTGCACTTTGGCATTTGGGGGCCCACGGAAATGATTTTGCAGATCGAAAAGCTTCTCAAGTGATACCACCCCTTTAGGCATGGTGTTTCCTTTGACTTGCTCATACTCCTTTTGCAAAGCTTGGTCGTGCTCATCTTCATCTATAGCAGCGTCTTGGAATATCTCTGAGTTGCACATAAAATCCAGCACCTATTGATCATCATCGAAAACGCGCAGATTAGTGATATTGTCTGGCACAGAGGGTTTATATATAACTTCAATAGAAAAACCATCCCTCAAGGGGGTAAATCTGGCAGCAGCATTAGCCAGAGTATCTGCCACTGCATTATGCATTCTAAGAACGGATTTAATTCCAAAAGCGTCAAAAGCAGAAACCAGTCGCCATACCTCCTGCTGATACGCCTTTAAATGTGGAGACAAACAGTGAATAGTATTGCGTACCTGCCGAGTGATAATCTCGGAGTCTCCAATGACCTGTAAGCATTTTACCTTCAAATCCAGCGCCTTTTTAAGCCCAAGGATCAAAGCTTCATACTCAGCAGTGTTTTTGGTGCATGGGAACTCCAACCGACAGGAGATTAAGAATTTTTTCTTGCGAGGATCAAGCAAGACGCAGCCAGCACCAGAACCATCGAGATTTTTGGAACCGTCGTAATACAAGGTCCATATGTCACTTTCCGAGCCCTTGGGGGTAGTGGATTGCGGAGGAATTTTGGCTTGGTGTAAGACAGTTTGGGCCTGCTCTTCTGCGACGAGTGCCAATTCAGATTGAACCTCGGGGCCTACTGAAGATTGAGGAGATCGGTAACATCCAAAAATGGCCTCCAGGAAACACATACCAAGTTCCTCCTGGGCAAAGCTGATGGGTTCATTTGTGGCATCCAAATCAGTTACAGTGTGTTTCATGTATGCTTCACTTTCAACCCTGATTTGGTTATTCCTCCCCTTGTAAGGAAGCCATAAGTGAGACCAATCTGTGGCAAAGTATCCTTGCAACTTGCTAGACCAGTCTCTGCTAAGTAGTAGACCATAGGCTTCAGGGATGTCAACAACCACAATATCAATGCATTGATGGACTCTAGAGTCCGATGAAAGGCGGATGATGACATTGTTTAATTCCCCAATGGCTGGTACTTGCGATCTGTCAAGTTGAATGATTTTTGCGTCAGTTTTCTCTGGGCGGATGTTGAGTTTCTTACAGACAGATAGAGGCATGACGTTCGTGGATGCACCGGAATCAACAAGACAATTGTGAACGTTGAAGTTAAAAATTTCAAAAGACAAAAGGAAGGGAGGGGTGGATCCTCTCGAATTCGTGTTGACAGCGTTCACTATAGACTGGATATCTGGACTGATTTGTGCAGATGTGTTGCTGACAGTTTTTGTATTTGGGTTGTGGGCGAAAGCTTTTAGAATAAGCTCCTTTTGATTGGTGATGCGGGCCAGCTCGTAGAGTGAAATATTAGCTCTGGTCTTTTTCATGTCCTCCACGATGTTATAGCTAGTATCAGTTTGGGGACTAGGTTCGGTAGTGGTTTTCGAGGATTCTACCGGGAGTTTTCTCTTTTGGCTTGCTTTGCTATTACCATTTGTGGGCTTCTCCGGCATAGTTTGTCCTTCGTTTCCAGGGGGAAGAATTTTCCTCAGAAAAGCCCTTTTCTTGTCTTCATATGATTGTTCAGGGACAGGTCCTTTGCTTCTAAGACTATAATTTCGAAAGGGTTGAGCCTTGGGACTGCCTGCCATGTTGATATCAATGGGGACAAGACTCCCCCCCCGCAGATTATATCAAAATTTAGGACAGATGTCCCTGGTTCCTCCTCTAGGAGCGAACCTTCATCTTGATCAGAAACATCATCCTCTGTCTGATTTACAGGGGTTTGGTCATCCAAAAGTTGGTTAACCACCGCGATCATGCTGCCAATCCATTGCGGGCACGTTTTTTTGGAGTGGGAAGCTTGGTGAAAAGAGCAAAAATTATCTTTCCCTATCTCTTCCACGTTGAGAGCGGCGCTGGAGTTTGATGGAGGTCTGCTGGTGTTGGGATTACTTTTTCTGAAAAAGGGTTTTGGGGGTTTAGTAGTAGTTGAGGTTTCAATGCCTTTTCTCTTTAGGTGAGAGACCTCATTCGTTAGTAGTTTAAGGGTCTTGGCCATACTCTCGAAATCCAAAATTTCTTTCTCTCTATTAGGGGTGGAAGAGTGCCCCCTTTTAGCAATTGGTTTGTGATCATCCTTTCCTTCGTGGTCCATGACTCCTATCGACAACAGGTCCTTCTCTACAGCGAGAGCAGTAGCGTAATTTGCTGTAAGGGTAGCGCGGGCTTAACGTTTGACGAAAACGGCAATATCCCTAGGGAGAGCTTTAGTATAGTAGTCAATGGTGATAGAGTCGTCCAATGCTAAGTTTGGGGGAAATTTTTGTAATATTGTGGTGAAGCGTTGGTTAAAGTCTTTAACCTTCTCTTTTCTATGACACTTGATGGTGCTTAACTCTGTGAGGAGCATAGAGGGTGTTTTATCTTCTGCAAACTTTTGCAGGAACACGCGGCGGAACTGGTCCCATGATGTAATAGAAGCACTGGGTAGGGAACGATACCAGGTGGCTGCGTGATTTTCAAGAGTGTGTGGGAACAGTCGACATGCGACATCATCGGACTGAACTCTCATGATTTGTAGAGATAGATAGAAACTACTAATATGATCTTCCGCTGATGTGCCTTTCTCAGGATCGAACTTAGGAAGATGCTTCTCCGGGTGTCTAGGCATATCATGGAGAGGACCTAAAAGAGCCAATGGGGATTGAGCCATCCAGGCTAGTGGCTGCACCCTTCTGGGGTGCTGATGATATCGAGTTTCTGCCTCGGACTCACTTCCCGTCCCCGACACTGATGCTCCTTCATGATGGAGAGAGTGTTCATCTCGATGTCTTTCACGGTTATTCACGTTTCTAAGATACTCCCAGTTGTGGGGAGGGGGCCTATTTTGGTTTTGGTGGTGATGATGGTTGGCGTGCTGTCTCTGGCCGCGAACCATATCTCCTCTACCTCCACGTTCGTGACCCCTGTTGACCCCACCCTCATTTCTTCGAGGCCTATTTCCTTCCCCTGTATTTCTTTGGGCTGTGTTACCTTCTCTTTCATTTCTTCGACCCCCCTCTCCTTCTTCTTACGGGGAATACACTTGGTTGTTGTTCCACTGATGTAAGTCAGGCTGAGGTTTGGGGAAAGGTTCTGTATCAGGGAAACCTTCACTATCTTGGAGAGCGGGGTCATTTTCCTGGAGAGGCCGCCCGAGGTCTTCAATCATGGTGTTCACAAGTTCAGGTATGGTGCTGACCAGCACGCCATTGCGAGTGATGTTCTCAGCAGGGGTGCTAGTGTGGGCTAGGAATTCCATGATTGGGGCATATCGTAAATCCCTGACGAGATTACGGGCAACTGGGCGTAGGGATCTCAACTGTTCGTTAGTGATTTCAAAGTATCGAGCCTCATCCCTTGGAATATCCTCCAAGGGGGGAAGAGCAGTTTCATTATTTATGACCTCCCGTTGGGGAGTTTGTGATGGAATGTCGGTTGTATGCTGGGAGGATGCCATGGCCCTCCTTCTAGTGCCAAATCTGTTGATGGAAAAATATGTCCGGCCAACATTAGGGGATCTCCCCGGTAGAAAGTCCCAATTAGACTTTGAACCGTTTGGAATAGGGATCCCGTCCGGGGTGTGGGTCCGGCTACCGCTTAAATGACTTTCTCTTCGATCTCGAAGAACCTGATTGAATTTGCAGACATACACTTATTCACATGGTACAGAATACATGACTGATGTATCAAAACTGATATATAACACTGTGCATAGCAAGGTAATGAAAAAAATGCATACGTCTAGGAAGTGTCGTTAGCAACACATCTATGGGGTAATGCATGCAAGAAAATCTGACCACTAAAGAAACAGTTCTTTGTGGCAAGGATATCCCTTAACTTTCCAAAAGATGCAACGAAATGCTAATAAAATAGTTCATTAACATTCATTATAAGAACAATGGTAAAACTTGAGCATCATCAAGCACATTCACGGATAGCTATGGAGTATGAATGATACTATTAAGAACACAGCTTCATTAATCATACGATATTCTGAAACTATACGCAGAATACACACAGTTTTGTCACAGCTAAACACATCATCCAACAAAGGGGTTTTAACAAGTATCTGTATTACATATGTCCAAGAGTATGACCCTTCAATTACAATGCAATATTGCTCTTTAGTCCACAAAAGAGAAGCCCTTAACTATGTACCCTGCAGGGGTATTTATAGATTCAAGAAACGCCCTATTGGGCTTTCCGACGCTTCGACTTCCCCACGGTTCAACTGCCCTGCGACCTTGGAAGAACATGCGACCTGCGACCTGCGGAAGTGATTGCGACTTGCGACTCAGGTGCAGGTGCGACTTGTGACCTGGGTGCAGGTGCGACTTGCGACCTGGGGACGGTTGCGACCTGCGACCGAAAGAACTCAGCTATGGAGGTGGTCGTGTGATTGAGAGATCTGGAGCGTCAATATTCTTCCCCTTGAGGAAATCTTGCCAGGTCTGGTAATCCGCTGCTATAGGGGAGACTAGAGGGATTTCCTCTTTTAACCGATGCATACATTCCAAGGCGTTCGGTATCAGAGTTTCCTTCTTCTGGGAGATCTGGATTGAGAGGGAGGAAAGCTTGGTATAGATTTGTATTGGAGTGACAAGCAACTGACTTAGGTTCTCTTGTGATGCCTCAAATTCTGGTGCGGCAGCAGCTTGTCTCACGGGTTGTAGAAAAGAATGAATTTCCTGATCTACTTGCTCCCAGTATTTAGTTTCGTCCAGTGCCCCTAACGACGGAATGTGATGAAGAGCGTTCATGGAGTCTATACCACTGATCAGGTGATTATATGCAGACATCACTTTGTCCAAATCTTTGGCCAGCTTGTCTTTGGACTGCATCTTCATCCAGATTTGTACTTTGGCGTCTTTTGTGTGACTCCAATCCTTCGTAGGCACATTTTCGGGAGCTTGATGGTACTGCACTGTCCAGTTTATCATTCTGTCCAAAGCTACCGAGGCCTCCTTGAGCTGCTCATGCTTTTCTTTGGTTTCCACTCGTGCCTCTGCCAATGGGGCCACTGTTTGTTTTAGAGTGAGCATTTCTCTATATACTTGCCTCATGGTCATTTCCAATACATCACATTCTTTCATGACTGCCAGTGGGACCTCATTGACTTGGGAAGGCTTACTTTGGAGCTGTCGCACTTCACTCTCCAGTACTGATTTCTCCTGTTCCGCTGCTTTTAGCCTGTTTTGTAGGGAAATAATCTCCCTGCTCATTCTAGTGACATTTTCCTCCGTAGCCGCGGCAAAAGCGGTACCTGCTGATGATATCATTACAGGGTTGGTCCTTGTATCCAGGACTATGTCCTTTTCAGTGGCGACCGTAGATATGGCGGGATGGCTTTGCGCCAAGGATTTTCTTTTCTCTTGCCGTATTTTGAAGGAGAATTGGTCAAATGTCAATCTAGTCAGGTCGAAGACCTCTTCTTCTTGTTCTCTGGGAAAATCGTCAACAGAGAGGATACTTCTCGTGCCACTCGGAGGAATCTCCAGGGGAGATATGTCGATGTCCTCTATTATTTCATCCTCTTCATCCCGTCTTTGTTCTTTTCCTTCCTTCTGTTGCCGGCGCTCGGCTTCCGCCTTGTCATGTTCCTCCTTCTTCCTGCGCTCTGTCTCTACCTCTGCTTCTCTTTCAGCTTTTCTTTTTCATTCCGCTGCGACAGCTTGGTCTGCCTTCTTTTGACGTTCGACTTTGTCAAGTTCTTCCTTAAGTGCTTGTTCTGCCACCGCCTGTGCTTCTTTTTCCTTTCTTTATTTTTCCTCGGCCTGTTTCCTTTTCCGCTCTGTCTTTGAATCTTTTCTACATTTCTCTTCATCCTCCTTCATTTTCTTTTCCTCTTCCTTCTTGGCCTGGGCCTCTGCTCCTCTTAGCTGATCCGAGGTGTCAGGTCCTGTACTGGTCCGGATTTTCTTATCCCGAGAGGAAGAACAGCCTCCTAGTTTATGGCTCCTGTCTTCTAAATTTTGGTGATCCTCTTCTTCTCGGTTAGAGTCAATCCCCGGAGCTAGTTGCCTGTCTGCGTTGTACCAGTTTCTTTTCTCGTCCTCTTCCGGGCGTTCCACATGCCGATAGCTCCATTTAAATTTGGCCCTCTTACAGTGCTCAGGAACTATCTTGACTGGGTCATATGTTCAGTGCTCCAGATTTCTAAAGTGATAAACTTTTATCCCTTCCCCTTCAGCCCCTACTTCTTTGAAGTCTTTGACTGTATAAGCACCTATGGTGAGGGGTAGAGCTGGCCAAGGTTTCTTCTTTCCTTTGGAAAGGACACTGGAGAAACCCGAGGTCATCTGGAAACATACCTCCTGCATAAGCACCTTATCGGTAATAAACCTAGGCAGAGCATGTGGTGCTTTGAGTGTGCCAAATACTCGGATGATTGTATATTCAGCGAATGGAAACCAGTGCGCCACCTGACCTAGTGTCTCCATCGCTCGCCAAGACATGCAGGGGGTGTATTGACCAAATAGCTTCCCGTAAAGGGCGGGAATGAATATCTCAGAGATTTTCTCAATATCTGACTTGTACCTGGATTCCCAGAATACCTTGGTCTGCAAATGGATTGCTTGGGTCTGCGCGGAGTCGTAGTTATGTGGCCATCCCTCAAAATCCAGCTGGGCACAGATAGCATCTAATAGATACGAAGCCATATAAAACTCTGACGGCGTTCCTTCATCTGGGGCTAAAGCTGAAGCCAAATTCGTTTGCATTGAGCCCATTAATATACCAGCCCAGTTGAAACGAGTGCCGTACACTGTTACATATTCCATTATAGTTTCCCATGCGCCATTGAAAGTGGTGGCGTCCGGACGTCCGTACAACCTGCAGAGCATGGCGGCCACTAGTTTATACACTTTCTTTAGACCGGCCACCGGGTACTCCTGGTCTTTCTTGACTTTAAATTTGTTTGGTTCCGCCCACCATTTCCTGATTGTATCAACCACAGGTACTTCATGGGCAGAAGTCCATCTCGGGGTGAAGTTTTCCTCTGGTTGGGGCAGCGAGTAGTAGACTTGAGCTTCTGAGCCCTCCAACGTTGCGAAGGCTTTACCTTCGCTATCTCGGATTACGAACCTCCGGGGATCCGTTTTCTGTATGATCCAGTCTAATATTTCTGGGCACGGGAAGATGGCTGGATGTGCCCCTGCTAGATGTAATTTGGATCTCTTGACTTTTAGGTATACTTCCTAGTCCGGGAGATCTTCTGGGAACTCATCTTCTGGTATGGAGAACTTGTGGTATACTTCATACCATCTCAGACTGTCCCCTTTTGCGAAGGTGAAAAGGGGATCTCTGTATATTGGTGGAGGAGATGTTTGCACATCTGTGTCTGATTCTTCTTCCACCACCTGCTTGCTTTTCTTTCGGGATACTGGGGTTGCCATGTCGCTAGAGTCAGAGAGGACCGGTATCGTATCTACTCCAAATTCACCTGTTGCATTCAGGAAAGAATCCCAGGATGAGAAGGACATAATGATAATGAGCTAAATACACTCAATACAGGCAGAATTTAATTAACTGATCTCTTGGGGTCGCAGGGTCGCTGATTTAAAGGAAGAACTCATATGCGACCTCGCGACCTGGCGACCAGGTCGCAGGGTCGCAAGGGTCGCTAATCTTCCCAACAGGAGATCACGCGACTTTGCGACCTTGCGACTAGGTCGCTGGGTCGCAGGTCGCGCGAGGGCCTGCCGGGGTTTTCAAACGCGCGCGGCTTGGAGTCGATTTCTCTCCTAACGGTTAGCATACAAGGCTTAAAGGGGTCTAGGCTGAGGATAGGACGAAGCCATGGGGGGCTGGACAAGAAAAAGTGACTCTGGGGTTTATGGGGATAACAGGAGGACAAAAAATCATAAAAACTCACCAGAAAAACCCTACAGCCTCCCCAGCAGGTATTTAAGACAATGGGGAGGCCAGATTTGGGCAAGAAATGCTCATGAAGGAAACACGGAGAGGAAATAGCAACTTACCCGGAAGAAAACGCGCCAGCCGACCTGTCAGAGCAATTTCTAAATTTTCGATGCAAGTGATAAATGCGACCTAGCGACCTGCCCTTTTAAAAAGGGGTCGCACGTGCGAGCACTTAATGAGGTCGCAAGTTGGTATAGTGCGACCTTGCGACCTGGCGACCCTAAGGTCACGGGGTCGCAGGGTCGCTGAGTCGCAAATTTATCCAATTACTTCTTCTTGCGACCTAGCAACCTTAAGGTCGCGGGGTCGCACAGGTCGCATAAGTCGCAAATGCTTTAATTCCGAACCATGCGACCTGGCGACCTGGCGAATTTAAGGTCGCGGGGTCGCACAGGTCGCATGGGTCGCAACTCCTGTAATTCCGAACCATGCGACCTTGCGACCTTGCGACCTTAGGGTCGCGGGGTCGCATAGGTTGCAGGGGTCACAATTGTTTTTAAAGTATGGTTTCACGACTTAGCGACTTGCCCTTTCAAAACTTTCACTTAGCATTTTTCCTTTTAGTTTCAAAGGGGCTCCAAAAATTTTGAAGTGTGTGTTATTAATTTTGTATTTTTGGAGGGTGTTGTAGGGGCTACAACACTCTTCTAACTCAAACTGTGCACTACTTCCAATTCTGTTTATATTTTGACAAGCATTTCTGCTCAAGGCATCAGCAATTTTATTTTCTCTTCCCCTGATATGTTTTATGTCCATATCAAATTCACTCAGAAAAGACAACCATATGGCTTGTTTAGCATTCAAGTCAGTTTGGGAAAAGAAATATTTGAGACTAATATGATCAGTCATCAATGTAAATTTTTTTCCAAGGAGATAGTGTCACCACATCTTCAAGGCATGAATAACAGCAGCTAACTCCAAATCATAGGCACTATAGTTTTGTTCATGTATCTTCAGTTTCTTAGATTCATATGCAATAACTGAATTTTCCTGCAAAAGGACTCCTCCCAAGCCCTCTCTACAAGCATCTGTACATACAAAAAATTCCTTATCAGGATCTAAAATATTTAGTATAGGGGCTGTTGTAAGTTTTAGTTTTAATTGGTCAAAACTGTTTTGGGATTTTTCAGTCCACTCAAATTTGACACCCTTCCTTTGTAGTGATGTTATGGGATGTGCTATGGCAGAAAATCTCTCCACAAATATTCGATAATAACCTGCAATCCCCATAAACGATCTCACTGTTGAAACATCAGTTCGCACCGGCCATTCTCTAATAGCCTTTATCTTTTCAGGATCAATAGCCAGCCCTTGTTCAGAAATAATATGACCCAAGTATTTGATCTTATCTTTATAGAATTCACATTTACTGAATTTGGCATATAACTGGTTTTCTTTCAAAGTTTGCAATACTATCCTTAAGTGTTCTTTATGCTCCTCCTCACTTTTGGAATAAACCAAAATATCGTCTATAAACACAAGCACGAATTTGTCCAGGTACTTATTTAACACACTGTTCATTAAGCACATAAAAGTGGCAGGGGCATTCGTCAAACCAAAAGGTAGGACTACAAATTTGTAGTGACCATACCTGGTTCGAAAAGTTGTTTTGCTGATGTCTTCTTCTTTAATTCTGAGTTGGTGATAACCAGTCCTTAACTCAATCTTCGAAAATACTGAAGCTCCTCTCACTTGGTCAAAAAGGTCATCAATTCTGGGTAAAGGGTATCTGTTTTTTAATGGTCAACTTATTCAGTTGATGATGATCAATGCACATCCTAAAGGTTCCATCCTTCTTTTTCAAAAATAGGACCGGTGCTCCCCAAGGAGACACACTCGGTCGGATATAGCCCTTATCCAGTAATTCCTGTAATTTCATTTTCAGTTCCATGAGTTCGGGGGGACTCATTTGATAAGGGGCTCGGGAAACAGGTGTTGCTCCCGTCACCAGATCAATTGAAAAGTCAATCTCTCTTTTGGGGGGAAGATGAGGAATCTCATCTGGAAAGACTTCCTTAAACTCTCTTACTACTGGTACAGCATCCAGCAGATTGTCTTCAGTTTTCTGTTTTGTTTCTTCCACATGTACTGCATAAACTTGGTATCCTTTTCTAGCTGCTCGTTTTAATTGCAGTGCTGATATTTGTCTTACAGAAATAGGTTTTGGTTTTCCCTTGAGAATAAAAGGTTTCCCTTCTTCATCTACACAATGCAGGGTCTTATCCCAATAGTTCATCATGGCCTTCTTCTTTTCCAGCCAGTCCATTCCTATCAGCAAGTCATATGAACCTAATGGCAGAATGTTTAAATTCACTTCTGTTTGAAAATCATTTAATTTGATGGTTGTTTGAGGTAATTTATGAGTTACTTTCCTCTTGGTACCAGTGGCTAACTGGACCAACCAGGACTGCTGAAATTTTTTAGTTTTGAGATTACATTTTTCTACAATTTTTGGACTAATGTAACTCAAAGAAGCACCCGGATCAATTAAAACAGTAACAGATTGATTGGAAATCTTACCCTCCATTTCAACCATAGTAGCTTGATGGTCTACTTGTCGATTTTCCAAGGCTGCACTGATGGTAGGTATATTTCTTGCTATGTCATTTACTGTTGTAGCTTCTCGATCTCTCATAATCATCTGAATGTTTCAATGGGGACAATCCCTCAAAAGATGGGGTCCTCCACAGCCCCAACATTTCAAGGGTTCCCTCATTTTGACTGGGCCTTCCTCTTTATTTCCTTCATCTAGTTGTTTGGAGCCAACTTGAGACTGAGCAGTTTGAATTTCTTTGGGTTTATTAAATATCTTTCGCTGATGATCCCTGCCAAAGTTCTTCAAATAAGCTGGTTTTTGTTTCTTCCCCTTGAATTCACCCTTGTTTAGCCAACCTTTTCCATGTTCATCCTTTCCTTTAAACTGTTGATAACATAATCTTGCCTTCCTCACTGCCTCGTCCATAGTTTTTGGGTTATCAAACTCGATCTTCTCTTTGTATACAGCAGGAAAACAATTCAGAAACCTTTGTACCTTTGCATTCTCTTCCCTAATGTAAGGGACATATCTCAATAGATTTGTAAAATTAGTGACAAACTCATCAATAGTAAGCTGTCCCAGTCTAAGTTCATGAAATTCCTTGTCTTTATCATCATAGTAACGTTCATTTAGGTAGTGGTTTTTGAACTTAACCTGGAAGTCTTCCCAGGTAATTGTATTTTCATCAATGGCATGAACCATTTTTGTCTCCTCCGACCACAAGGTAGCCTTACTTTGTAGCTGGTAAACAGCTAATCTGGCCTTCAGATTGCTTTCATATTCATAGACCTGGAAATACTTAATCATATTCAGCAACCAGGCTTCAGCATCTTCCTCCTTCTCCCCATCATAGGAGGGAGGTTTAATCTTTCGGAATTCCCCCTGTAATTCCTTTTTCTACTTATATTGATGCCTAACAACATCATCTTCCTCAGACTCATCAGTTTTCCTCTTTCCGGAACCTTCGCCTGTTGAACCTTTAGTTAAACTGAGAGGGGGGGGGTGAATCATTTTAACACATTCCTGATCTTTTAGAACTTTTCATTTAACTTAATTACACCTTCATTTCACATCCAATTTAATGTGTGAGTAATCTTAAAATGTAAGCAGCAAGTGTTAGTATAATATAGCAGTAGACTTAATATGAGAGCAGCAGATATTAAGCAGATGATACATATCAGATCAATACATAAATATCATGCACAGAGACACCAGATATAAGTGGAAACCCATAAAGGGAGAAAACCACATCTTATTATTGTTGTGATGCAAAGGCAGGCTCCAACTCCCTCTCACCACTGTTTTTCTGCAGGCACCAACCTACAGGAGGCTCCTACCTCAATTCTGCAAGATACAACTTGCAAGGAAGCACCAACTCCCTTCAGTTTTCTGCAGGCACCAACCTACAGGAGGCTCCAACCTCAGTCAGCTACAACTGATAGCTATCAAGCTGCAACTTGATAGGGAAGCTCCAACTTCCTCAATTTATCAAACTAAATGTTTGCTGATTTACCTCAGATATCAGCTCTGTTCTGTAGCTTCTCTTTCTGCTCTTCTTTTCTTGGTCTTCTCTTCTATACTCTGCCTTCTCTATATTTTCTCTCTCTCACTCTCTCTATCTTGAGCTTATCAAATTGATATTATATATAGAAATTCTCACATGACTGTTTGTATTTCACAAGGAATTTGAAGTGAACAGTCATGACTCTTTGGCTTCTGTCTTCTTATTCCTTTTTCAACTCAATTTTAGAATTACTACAATATGTACAAGTTTCATGCTACAGTGGGATTTTGTCTTTTCCTTAGGATACTTGCCTTTGCATCACAAACAATAAAAAATAATTACACCATATACATTCACATTCTAAATTACATTTTTCAATATCACTCAACTCCTCTTCTGAACTTTGGCTTACTGGATTTTGTCTTTTTCTACTTCTGTTAAGAAACTGTTCTGCATCATATTTGTTTACTGTCATCTGTACATTTCACCTATTCACTGCTCTTCTGAATCCCTGTATTTTTCTTGTTCATTCCAGTTATATAGCAGCTGTATGTACAACTGTCTTTTAGTCAAACTTAAATATAACTCTGTGTTTTTATAAACCCTTTTTAATCACACGGATATATCAGTGCTCCCAATATTTACCATATGCCATCAACTGTATAATCTTTGGTTTCATTTTGTAGGAAACACTTTTCCTTAATAATAAACAAATATCTGCTCCCACTTTTTAATTGCATTCAAAGTTTCGTGTCCAACCATTTTCTCAGCCAACAATCTCTTATATGTACATATGCGCTAACTTCGCATTGTAACCCTCATACACAACATAATAGTTGACTATTGAACCATACTATTTAATTCTTGTTGGAATGTAATTTCCAACTGCGCAATCAGCAGAACGATGAACAGGTTGATGGCGCAGAGTTTAAACCGACAGCATGTTGACGGATATCGACGGAGTACGGGAGGTCGAACAACGTGGAGGTTAACAGGAAGGCACCCCCCGTAGTTGACTGGCCGATCGAGGTTTGACCGCCGATCAATGGCTGTGGTTTACTACGGGGCCTCACCCCAATTGATGCGTACGGGCAAATGGCAGCCCCCGTAACCACCAGGTAGTGGTGGCTCCGCCCACATGCACCACCGTCGCGCCACCAATGCACCACCACTAGCTAAACTTCTGGGCTCTTCTATTAAACCTCGTGCAAGTCCTGCGAACGATCGCCATTGGATGTCGAGTCTCCAAATCAAGGGCATATGTTAATTTCACTCCACGTCTTCAGTTGACGTATAACGCGCGAAGGCGCACTTTAAACAATGGTTTTGAAATGTCGGTTGGGACACGTGTCGATTCCTGTATGGAATCGCTCCTCCTCCAGGCAATACCACCTATGGTTGATAGGCGGTGCGGA